>JAYKKT010000066.1:16427500-16512500 GCA_036023115.1 Brasenia schreberi
TAGTGTTTGAAAATATCATGGACTTGGTTAGACTGACCGTAAAGTATGATGTTAGAGCCGCTGTCGCTGTTAGTGCCGAGAAACTTATTTTCTCGTCAAATTAAGATAATAATAATGGATATTTTGCGAGATTTCAAAATATTTTGGTACATAATTTTTTTGCTTTGGTCAAGGCTAACCAAGCTCTCCCCTCTGTCTGACTCGGCCTGAGGATATGTTAGCTACGTGGTTCTTAATTCTTAGTCGCCATTCTGCTCGATTATTTTTCACACGTTTAAAAGAAATATTAAAATAAATGTCCTTTGAAAGAGAGAGGATGCCATGAACCTGCATAAAATAAGTAAACATTCTGTGTGATCAAGACAAGAAATTCAAAGAAGACAGGAAACAAGTAATGAAATGATAGTGAAATACAGATAAGACCGAAGCATAACATCATCAAGAGCGACATTAGAGAGTTGTGTACACAAAAGCAACCAAGGGTAACATGACAGTGAAACTTAGCAGCGATGAAAGTCATAAGGAAAAGAACAAGAGCCTTCAATGAAGAAGCGTATATACCATAGGCAAACGCTGAGATGGTGCCATGAAATTCAGTAGATATTACAGATCAGTAATGAAAAGGAAGATGCTTAAAGGAAAGATCGAAACATCAGGCATTGGAAATTTCATAAAGGATATAGAAAAATAGAACTTTGCTACTAGGATTTGCTGAATTATATACAGGGGAAAAAAGGCTATACCATCTAAGAACCTACTGAATAGCTGCTGAAGCCCATGAGAAAGAGAAGTGTAACCATCATAAGCCTTGAGATTGATCTTCCGGCCGATCGGAAAACCATCCATGTTAACCTTCACAAATAGCGCATCCTCCATCTTTTCCGCAGGTTTTGTCGATGACTCGACCTCTTTCTCTTTCTCCATGTCTGTTCTTGGTTGAGGAGTCAAATTCTTCCTTGAGGCACGAACTGGAGGCCAACCAACTACAGGGGGTGATCTGAATTTTCATGGTGTCCAAATAAAGAGAACAGAATCATCAAAATACTTGTTATCTCCATGATCAATATGAAATAATTCTGTCCAAAAAAGGAGAGAAATTGAAGAAAATAGCAAGATGCAGCACCGACAGATTAATTTCATGCATCATCTTAGCCTTATCTGCTCAAAATTGATGACTTTCGTGCACATTACAGTTAGCTTAGGCCTTTACACCGCTACAGTTTATTTTCTTTTGGAAGATCGGACTTTGACTCACCAAGTATGTCAGTGTCACGAAGCAGCCAGGACTCTGTACTAACAAACCCTCCAATACAAAAGATGAAAACAGCGGACATAGACAGAGTATGTCCTAATGATTTAGTATATATATATATATATATATATATATATATATATATACATCTTTGCATGAGAGTGCAAACATAAAATATATTTCAATGGATGTACAGAGAGAGAGAGAGAGATGGTACGAAATAGGAAGCAAGCAAGAGGGGGAAAAGGTAGAAATAAATATTCAAATGTACTACCCAGATCTATTTTCAGATCATAAAACTGGCAGTCCTAGGACAAGAACGCCAAGCGGGTCTCCCTCCATAAAAGAAAAAGAGTACAGTCCATTTGTAACAACAGTAAGATACTATAATTGCATAAACGAATGATGAGACATGCATGAGGACAATGAGTCAATCCAGTGAACAAAGAGCGTAATCTCTGCAATTCACAGCGTGTATAAGTAGGCAGCTGCTACCCCTATACAGCCTAAAAGAGCTACCGAACCAGAAACCACAAGCTAGTCTCCAAGCCCTGATCAAACATGACATACCAGCCACAGTAGCTAAAATTTTAGAGATATATACCCATTAGGGGAGTTCGGCGCACTTATGAATTTGGCTCTTTCATGTTTCCACCGTAGATAAAATCAACTAAACGAGTTTTTTTCTTTCTTGTCTAACTATTCATCAATTGCATGCTCGTGGCCTTTATCCAGGTAGAGGCAGCTTTACCCTTTGAGGCTTAACAGAAGAACCATTCGTGACAGTTCCTTTACAGATAGAGACATATCTGTAGTCATGTAGCTGATCGACAATAGCTGAAACTCTGAAAACGGAGCTACGACGAAGAGGAAACAATAATAAAAGATAGTGAAGATAAACACGTTCAACTGAATGTCAGAATATCGAATCCACAAGGAAATAAAGGCCAAGAGCTGTCAGCAAAACTCAGATATCAAATCACAAAAAAACTACTAAACAATAAAAAGGCAAAGAGAGAAGCACGGAAATCAGAAAGGATTTATGACAGTACCCAAATTAAACGAGAGACCTACACAGAGAAAGAGAAGGGTTTCTTGAGGAAATAAACCTTTGAATAGCAGGAGTTGGTGGCTCAATCTTCGGTTTATGATCTGGAACCATCTTTGCATCCGAAGCTTTCACACCTTCAATCCCATTTGTGACACCCAAATCAACACCCACAGTTCTGAATTGCATGAAAGGCCATTGAATTCCTAAACCAGACCCAAAGCTGTCATCTTCAGCAACTCCCATAGCACGTGAAAAACCTCTCTTAAAACCGGGAGCACCTTTAGCACTCCCTTTGTTTTCGTCATCTTCAGAGTTGCAGAGAGATAGCCCGAGCCTGAGATCTGTTTCCCTGAGGTGGTTTATGAATCCACGACTGGCAATATTATGATCAACGCCGATGGTTTTATTAGCATCTTCTTCCTCGCATTTTGTCATGGAGCTGGCTGTCGACACCTGTTTGGTGGCAAAGTTCTTTGAGATCTTTGCAGAGTTTTAAAGAGAGAATTCTCCGAGGGAAAGAGGAGCTAAAAGGGGATAGGAGAGAGTCAGTAAGAACTGTAGCCACTAACAAGGGTAGGCGCATGAAGGAAGTCTTTTGCTTTTTGTTTATTTATTTATTTTTTATTGTTATATTGTTGTGAGCATATACACGCATTGCTGCCACCTCCTTTCCCCTTTTGAATTGGTCATCTGATAACATAAACGGGTCTAGCAACAAGTGCTACTAAGTTCTACATCGATTCTTGGTTTCAACAAGAAGGAGCCGTTTTCCTTCTTTATATAAGACCAGCTTGTCAACATGGTTGTTCGATGCGGAGATGAATTCTAAAATCTTGTGACCTTCCAATCCTCCGAAGGTTGAAGTTGAGCATAATCATAGATAAAATATATAAATCTTTTGATTCTCATGAAATTTAGTTTTCAAATATACATATATACAGACATATATATGTATATGTATATAGATTCCATCCCACAATCGTCGATTCTTGAAACCACATGAATCTCAGATAGGATGCATGGTCTTAACAAGTTTTTCTAATTTCTAAATCAATTCTTGGTTAGGAAAAGAAAGGAGTCCTCTCTCTCTCTCTGGGAATTTCTGGTCCTGGCGTACTTCTGCTTGCATGGTGGGAAACCACTGAAGTTGGCGAATTATATAGACTCGGAGAAGAACATTTTCATCTGTACTCACGGTTTCATAGTGGTAATACTCCTGCCTCCTCTATTAAGGATCAGATGGAGGAACATGGATCGATTCTCGAGTTCCTGAACCAAAACTGTGACAAACTAAAGCCGTAAAAAACAAATAAGAAATGAAAGAAAATAATTCATAAGTGCATTAATTCAACTCTTCTATCTTCACCCTACACCAGTCGCGGATCTACATAGAAGGTTAGGGAGGGGTCCTGAAATTTTGTAATTTCAATGTAAAAGATACATTTTACAATTGATTATAAGCTTGAGATACATGCTTCACCCCCCTAACATGATGAAATACCTACTTCACCTCCAACACTATTTTCTAGATCCGCCACTAACCGACACCATTCCGTCTCCGACAACTACTGGGAATGATCCGATTCAATTTGGTGCAATGAAGACAATTTTCTGAGTCTAGAATGGATGCATCTTGGTGGTTAGGCCCAACATCAGGTATGAAATTTGTCACAACAACAACTAAGCCTTTTCCCATACTAGACGGGCTACATAAATTCTTTGTTTCCACATAGCCCTATCACGTGTCATGTTAGCGGTTAACTCACAATAAGCTAGATCATTCTTTATTGTTTCTTTCCAACACTTTGTAGTCGTCTTCTACCTCTTTTAATACTTTAAAAATCTAGTTTTTCATACCTTCTTACAGGTTCTTCTTTTGATCTTCTTTCTATACGTTCAAACCACTTTAAACGATATTCTCTCATTGTATACTCTATTAGTGCCACACATAATTTATTTCTAATAACCTCATTATGTATACGGTCTTTTCTTGTATGACCACTCATTATCTCAACATCTTCATTTCTGTCACAGACATCTTTTGTACATGTTGATGATTAACTGTGCAACACTCATAACCATAAAATATAGTAGGTCTAATTGTTGCTCTATAGTATTTACCTTCAATCTTTAACTCCACCCATGTAAGAGATCACCCTTGCATGGCTGGTCCCAAGCCCGGATAAAGGAGGAGGGTTGTGTTTGACTTTTGAAAGCCAATGTAAAACCTTGTCGGATTTTTATACTATGAATTTATAGTTGAAACCACCATTAAAAAAACCAACATCCAAAGGTCGTAATACTCTTGACACCGTAGATTCATTTTGAGAAAACAAAACTGAACATGTTATGTTGAGATTTTTGTGATGAGCTACTTGAAAACATAATCAATTGACCTATCTTGTCAAATGAGTGAACGATTAAAAGTTTACGCAACTATTAAAGTACAAGGATCCACACTTCGGCATTGTAGAGCAATAAGCTGCATTGTGCTTGTGTAAGTGCAAAATCAAGGTGTAAAGACCCTTGATATCATAAACAGGTAATGTCATAAGCAGCCTTACAACTGTCCTTATCAGCTAAAAAGCCTTCTTATTGTGTGTGTGTGCAAGGGCATACATGTGTCTGCTTCGTTGTGTGCGTCTGTCTATGTATGTGTGTGAGAGAGAGAGAGAGGGAGAGAGAGAGAGAGATTTGCTAACACAGGCCAGGACATAATTGACGGGGTTTGGTTCTAAAAGTTGCTTTTTTGTTTCTCCTTTCCTCGTTTAAGATTATCAAAACTTCTACTGAGATGAGTTGCATGCTAGAGGAGATGAACACAAGTAAGCTCACTAAACTGCTAAACATACATACACTAATATCGAAATTCTTGGTCATTTCAATCATAGTTTTTTCATTGGAGACCTTGTACTGTATAATTAAAGTGTTTATTATCTAATTTTGTGGGGTTTTGTGTAACGACTGCTACTTGCGTCTTCTTTATACGTCGATTTTGAGCTTTTAAGTATAAAAAAAGAAAGAAGTGTCATAGGCAATGGACCAAGTATGTCAACCCACTTGGTAGCCTGAAAGCCACCGGCATTACTGAGAAAAATGGATTGTTAGGTTCTTGAGCAGGTATAGAGTGTGCCTAGTTGTTTGTTAGATCCATTGCAGGAGCAATGACTCAAAATACAAAGGACATGGCCACCATGAGAGGCCCACGCCCTAAAAAGAAAAAAGGGTTTCCGGGGGTCACCTTTATATAGAGAATGTGGTGGGGTCTCCGCTGATGCCAAGAGTCTATGTGACAAGATATGTCCTCCATGTTGCCTTCATTCCCAATTCCCTCCCGCAAAAATTGAAGCTTCTTTATATATTGTGGTTGGGTTCCGGGAAAG
Organism: Brasenia schreberi; assembly: GCA_036023115.1. NCBI lineage: Eukaryota > Viridiplantae > Streptophyta > Magnoliopsida > Nymphaeales > Cabombaceae > Brasenia > Brasenia schreberi. Next base: position 16,433,187 of record JAYKKT010000066.1, read on the forward strand.
GTCCTATATCGATCCAAAATCTTATATGCATTATAAATATATTCTCAGTAATCCATTCTTGTGCTGAAGATTGTGGGCATGCATTCATGTGCGTGATTTATGGTTTAGAATGATACCCTATTGACAGTGGTACTCACTCTTGTTTGGTTGCATGATTAACCATCCAAAGATCCAACCAAACCTATGCGTTGTCATATAATTTATTCATCCCGTAGGAAGAAATATCAAGTTAAACTGTTAAAATTTAGATAAAGAATATGCTACAAATTGTATTATATCAACAAGACTCACGAATAAGTTCAATTATTAAAATTTAGACAAAGGGCATGTTATAAATTGCAATATATAAACAAGATTGGTAAAATTTGAAAGACTTATAAGAAGAGAGAAAGAAGTACAAAAATCGTAAGTGAAACAAAACAAAAACTTGGAGGATATATAGGAGAAGCTCAACGTAAAAGAATATGGAATAAGTTTCTTTAGGATACTATGACTAGAGATAGGAAAACTTAAAATCTTATTTTTGGTAGATGTATCAAAGATGAGGATGAAAATATTCTAGCAACAAGTGATGATATAAAAAAGAAAAAATATATTTTATAATCTTTTTAACAAAAATATAGTATTAGTATCAGCTTAGGAGAACTAACCAACTCAAAAGAGTATATAAATCATAATTTTTGTTGTCGCATTGAAAGGAATGAAATCAAAGAGACTCTTAAACTTATAAATGCTTGTAAATTTGTAGGACTAATTAATATTCCTATAAAAGTATGAAAAATCATAAGAAAGATAAGTGTCATTTAGCTTAAGATTATTTAATGAAACATAGAGAAACCAAAAAGATGTCTAAGGAACGAAGGAAGAGTACAATTATAATCATATACAAGAACAAAAGAGACCTTTGAATTATTGAGGTATTAAGTTGACGAGTCATGAAATTATGATGAAGAATTATTAAACATAGTTTGAGCCAAATATCAAGTACAAAATGAAACTAATTTGTGTTTATAGTAGGAAGATCTACTATGAAGTTATTTACTTATTAAGACGTCTTATGTAATATTTTAGATAAAAAGAAGAACCTTTATATGATATTTATTGATTTAGAAAAAACTTCTAATAAGGTACGAAAAAATATTCTTTGGAGAACCTTGGAAAAGAGATGTATCCCATTGACATACATAAATCTTATAAAGGATGTACATGATAGTGCAAAAGTATGTGTGAGGACTCGTGATGAAATGGTACATTTCTTTAAAGTTAATATTAGATTATATTAAAGATAAACTTTAAGTTCATATTTATTTAAAATGATTATTGATGAGTTAACAAAATATATTGAAGATGAAGTACTTTGGCATATGTTATTTGTTAATGGCATTGTGTCAATAGATGAATCTAAGAAAAAGTTAACAAGAAATTATAATTATAGAGAAAAACATTAGAAAGTAAAGGCTTTCAACTTACTTTAATAAAGACAAAATATATAAAATATAATTTTGATCATTTGATTACTTCACATGACATAGAAATAAAAATTAAGATTGAGATATATTGGATATCTAATAAGGAAAGTTTTAGATACCTAGGCTTAGTTTTTAAAGTAATAAAAAAACTTTTGTAAGAAAGTATAAAAAACTAGATGGTGAAAGATAAAAGTGTTGAAAATAAATAATAAAGAATGGTGTAGCTTATATTGAGTTACTGTTAGCATACATGTAATCGAGCTCTATCAAAAAAAATCCATGTAACTCACCCTACCTAGTATGGAATAAAGCTTAGTTGTTATGTGTGATATCATTTCAAAAGCTCACAATTCATAAAGAAATAAATGGTTCTATTATTATTGAAATTCCACGTTTTAAACAAATACATGAATATAACAAATGAAAGATATACTAAACAAGATCAATGATTAGCTACTGCATTTTGGCATTTGATCGATATAAATGTGAAGGCACATTACCATAAAATAGTGGAATGGTACCACCCTTTTGTGCGCATTATTGCAGAGAGAGAGAGAGAGAGAGAGAGGATAATGGCGGGCGGACTCGAAGCGCTGGACTTGACCCTTCTTCTCTTTGTCCTTGTTCCTTCATATCTTTCTCCCTTTTCCTTTTTTGTTCCTTTTTCTTGATAATCCATCCCCACCGCACTTTTGTGGTGCCAAAATGAAAAAAGCATTTTGTAATGGAACTCAATATCAGGCGCCGAAATTTAAAGATTTGCATTCTCCAAAATCTCCATTGATCCATATGATCATACAGGAAACTTATGATGGGATATCTCGATGGCCCATAAAATATTTGATATGCTCTAGCATCTGTCTCCATCTCTTCACTCAACATCTCTTATTCTCAATCATGCTGGTACTAATACAAAATTTTATAAACGTCATAGCCTTGTGTTATCCTGAATATATGCTGATACTATTAGAAAATATTATAAATGACAGCTTTGATATCATATCCACCCTTTGCTGTGTAGCTGTAGCATAATTAAGCTTTAGCAGATCCTGGTTAGTTTTCTTTCAGTTTCAGAATGTAGGGTATTTGAATTGAGGGACTGTCGGTGGATGGACAGAACACAAACAGCACCAACATTTACTTCTTGCAATTTTCAATGCAAAAGCGTACGATAACATTCTTAACATGGGTGTTAATCACCCAAACCGCTGATAGTTCAGCTGTTCCCTAGCTCGTTCATGTTTGGTTCGTTAGATTTTCAATGCAGATCCTGGTACGTTCAACTCAGCTCACAAACAGAAAAGCTCAGCAAGTGATATTGGTTCAGCTCGGAGACTCTTGATTGTGGAGCTAAGATGGCTGACAGCTCTAGCTTTTCTTTAAGGAACTTTTCTGAAAGCGTCCTGACAAGCGACAAACGAGTCCTTTCTTTTCTTTTGTTCATGGACTATATTCTGCACGAAAACATCACTACTTTTGCATCCTATGTCTCACAATAAGCTTGTTGATCTCTCTCTCACACACTCACACTCATACAAATATTGTATGTATATATATATATATATATATATATGTGTGTGTGTGTGTGTGTGTGTGAGAGAGAGAGAGAGAGAAACACACACACATACATATGTGCACACAAACACCCACACATTTATGAAGGTTTACGACAGATTTGATCCAGGGGTAATTGAAATCAACTACCTATAACTTTAAGCAACTTTGGATAATTACGTTTTATTTTCTAGTTGTTGAAAGCTCTAATGTTTTCTGACAGATAATACGACACGAGTACACACCCAGAGAGACAGAGAGTGGGGGGGCGACTGGGAAATTTCTGTAGTACAGTGAACTTAGAGCATCTACTCTAAACCCTTAAATGGTTGAACATCAAATTGAACAGCATGAACTCGATGTCACGACTACGCAAAAATACCATATAAAAGATGTAAGTTTCGAACACACGTGATAAAGCTGCAGCGTCAGCTCGTACATGAGGAACCCAGAGGTTGTTCCATCCTCTTTAAAACTCGACTTATCCAAGATATAAATAAGCAGGAAAAAGAAGAAACAAACAGAGGGTGGTGATGACTCAGTAGCCTCAAGATCAGATTCTGCACATAATTGTTTCTCCCCTTTTGGAATTTTAAGAAGATAAAAAGCCTAGTCCAAGAATAATCACTGATTGTGGTGAGGGATTTGTCCAAGGTCACAGCTTGCTACTGAATAACGACAGAGTGGCTCACAAAGCAATAATACAAAGGAAATGAACGTAGCGTTATTTCTTTTCAGCCCACAATCATGGCACCCAGCCAACACTCGCAAACAAGTGAGGTATGAATGGAATCCGGACCCCTCGATTCGGATCTTTATGCCTTTCCCTTACCACCATATGGGTCTCTCGCCCATAGAGGTGGGAGTTTTCGTGTTTCGGGTTGTGCTCATTTTGATGTCAAAAGCAGGTGAACCAAAAACATGGCACAATCTATTCCATGTAAATTTTGGGTGTACCAAACTTGTTAAATGAAGGTAATTTCTCAAATAAAGTCCTCCTTTGCTTTCCTCACACAACCTTTTCTTTAAAGATGAAAGTCTTTGTTCGCCTCCCTTATTTCACAAGACCAAGAAGGTTTCCATCCCCGCTCTCGTGTTCTTGACGGGTTTTCACATACACTCATTGAAAGAAAGAGGAACACTCGAACATATATTTGATCTCACTTTTACATGTGAAATTTAAGCATATTATTACAAATGAATGTGTACAACAACGATTAAGAGTTCAAAATAGAGGTAACACTTTTTTTATTTATTGTCATACATAGTTTGTATTGTTTTGATATGAACCTAACTTTCTAGAACCAATAGAAGAAGAGGTTACAGTTAGGGTTCACGGGTCAGGGACCTGCTATGTCCGTCCCTGCTCCACTATCAGGGATTTCTTCTCTCTCCCCGTTTTTGTTCTCTCCTCCCATTTTCATTCTTTAAATTCATCTCGTTTAGAGTAGGTCTTCATGAAGAGCGGAGGATCCCCTCCCCATGAATACTTGTACTCCATGTTGGCCCAAAAGACTTGCATTTTTCTTAGGTTGGAAAAAAATACAGTTCTTTGTTAAATGCAATTAGCATGTAACTATAGTTAGTTAATTTATAATACATTATTAAAATTATATAAATTACCTAAGAACATTCATATTAAAGCCTTTTGACAAAGGAAACTGTGCCCGTTTGATAAAATTTTGATTGCTTCTCCTAAAGTACCTTTGAACTTTTTTTATAAACACGCGTTATTTTGTCGATCGAACTCGGAAAAAAAGTGGGCCTCCTTGATGCTGACGGAAGCCTTTTTGTTTTTTTTCAAGAAACGGCATAGCAAACGGGTTTACTTGGACAAACCCGTCAATTGACAAACAGTGTGATACAAAATAAACAAGTGCCTGTAACCAGAGTGTTAGCTCATCGAGAGGGCTCTCTCTCTACGCCCACTCGCAGGTGGCAAGTTCGATTTTCAAGGGGTTAATGCCCATGTTAAGCTTCTTCTTCCGACTGTACCTCAAAACCAGAAAAAAAAAAGTGACCTAGCATAACAAGAGCATACGCATCAACACGTCCATGCAGTATCTCCTCGACTTTTGTTAATTTTTTCTATCTTACCTTTATAATGATATATGAAGGAATGATAGGATAATTCAGAAGTAGATATTTTTGGACCTTAGATGTTCGATCGTCATTAATGAATGATGCACCAATAAGGCACTATCGTGCTCTTGTGAACAATTCCATGTGACAAAGGCAGTGTTTTGTTGACACCGTTTCCGGTCATCAAAGTATTCAAATTTGTGGGTATTTCGAGTGAATGAGTTTAGCAGAAGCTATTTGAGCCTCTTCAGTGAGCTTTCAGTGGTGATGGTCTTGCCTCATTTACTCAATTGAGCTGAGATGAGCGTACGCATGAACGAACTATAAACGAATTGATGTCCATGATCTTGAGTGATGGTGGGTTGTGATTGGTAATTTCGTGTTTCAGAACATGTTTCGGTCATGATGTTCGTATTGAAATTGGTTTACCTGAACATGATCTGACTTTTCCTCTCTTATCAGTGTGATGCACAGAGACATAACACACGTATCGGTATGGGTTAGAGTATAAGTTGAGTACTTGTTTCTCTATATTCTAATCCTGTCGTGTATGCAAATTTTCGGTTTCGAGAGATCTCGACCCACAACAGTCTTTTTAAAAACAAAAAAGAGAGAGAATTAGGAAATAAAAATCGAAAAAGAGAATATGCAAGTTCTTTTTCTCAAAGGTCTTCTTGTTTCGTCAAGTAACTCTCACCTTATTAAATTGTTTGCTTGAACAAATTTAAATTCTTCGATTTATGTGTTTGGTGAGCTTAACGTGAACTTGCTGCAAAACTGATGGTCTAGCTTTTTAGCCAAGTTTATGACTAAGAGAAGTAGATTTTGAATTAGGAATGAGCAAAATTGACCGGATTTGGATTTAAAAATGGATTTGGTCTAACTCAAGTTGGAATTAGGTTGGGTTCAACTAGATGGATAGAGTTTGGATCTAGTTGGTTTCAACTAAGACTTATGGTGTAATGGGATCGATTCAAATCCAATTTGAATTAGGCTTTTTGGATTTTAGACACCAAGAATAGATTTAAACTACGGATTTGTTTCACTGGATGGATTTGATTGAACACAAGTTGATTCAATTTAAAATGGGCTTTTAAACAAAGGGATCAAATTAGATTCAATTCAGAAGAGTTTGGCTTATGGACCTTACAATGTGTCAGATTTGGTTCAAATGACTAAGAGAATAGATCAGGTTTGGGCCAGAAGGAATCTAGTTTGGGGTTTTGAATGGGCAAATGAGATCCCTTGGGTTAATAGGATGGATTGGGTCCAATCATCCGGATCCGATTCGGTTTAACTTCCGGTGAAAGGGGGTACGGCAGCTATTTGACGGAGTCTTCAACTCAACAAATCAGAGGGGAAATGGAGGGAAGGAGGTGGTTTGGATGGCTGATCACCGATTACTAGATGCTGGGAGGCGGTGGCGGAGCTGAGGGATAGGTACCGAGGTGGCGCGACAGCAATGCGATCTATAATAGTTGGGGCTTTGGTGAACTTTTGGGTCGTGAAGGGAAGAAAAAGAAGCGAAAAGGGGGAACGGGAAAAAGATGACGGTTCCGGCTAGTTATGGGACGGCAACTAGCGGTTGTTCAGGCGAGTGGCAGTGGTGGCGAGGATGGCGGTGGAGATGTCGACCAGTAGAGACGACAACAAGGTAGTGGCAGGGCAAGGCAACGATGATAGAGGTGCAGCGAGATCGGGAGTGATGCTGGAGTTTGGCTGGGCGACGATGGGAAGTTTGATGATGGTTTTCTTGATGCTTCAATTAGACAACAACTAAGCCTTTTTCCAACAGGGTCGGCTAGATGGATTCTTTGTTTCCAGATATCCCTTAGCAAGTAACTCACTATAAGCTAGATCATTCTTTATTGTATCTTTCCAACACTTTTGTGGTCATCTCTATCTCTTTTAATACTTTCCAAATTTAGTTTTCATACCTTCTTAAAGGTTCTTCTTTTGCTTTCTATGCGTCCAAACCATCTTAAACTATATTCTCTCATTTTATCCTCTATTGGTGTCACTCTCAATTTGTTTCTAATAACCTCATTATGTATACGATCTTTTCTTATATGACCACTCATCCATCTCAACATCTTCATTTGTGTGAGATATCTTTTGTACATGCTGATGATTAACTGTCCAATACTCATAACCATAGAAAATAGTAAGCCTAATTGCTGCTCTATAATATTTATCTTTTAACTTTAATGGTATCTTCTTATCACAAAGAATACCTAATGCTTCTCTCCATATTTTAACCAACCATCATTAATTCTATACGTAACATCTCCATCAATTCTTTCATTACTCTTAAAAGTTGACTCTAGGTATTTAAAACTTTCTTTTTAAGGGATACAATGTGTGTCAACTGTAATTTCTATGTCCTCTAAGATAACTAAATGATCAAACTTATATTTCATATATTTTGTCTTTATTCTACTAAGTCAGAGGCCTTTGCTTTCTAATGTTTCTCTCCATAGTTCCAATTTTTTATTAACTTTTTCCTTAAACTCCTCCACTAATATAATGTCATCTGCAAATAATATACACCAAGGTACTTCATCTTCAATATGTTTTGTTAACTCATCAATCACCATTATAAATAAGTATGGGCTTAAAGTTGATCCTTGATATAACCCAATATTAACTTCGAAGAAATCTACCATTCTTTCGTGAGTCCTCACACATGTTTTTGCACCATTAAGATACCTCTTTTTTTCAAAGTTCTCCAAAGAACCTCTCTCGGTACTCTATCATAAGCTTTTTCTAGATCAATAAATATTATGTGAAGATTTTTTTTTCGCTTTAAAATGTTCCATAAGACGTCTCAAAAGGTGAATCGCTTCAACAATATATGTGCCTGGCATGAATCCAATACGTTCGATAATTCTTTCCCACAATTTCATAGTATGGCTCATTAATTTGATACCGCAATAATTTACACAATTTTTAATGTCTTCCTTGTTCTTATATATGGGTATAAGTGTACTTGCTCTTCATTCCTTAGGCATCTTTTAGTTTTTCTATATTTCATTAAATAGTCTTGTGAGTTAAGTGATTCTTATTTCTCCTAGTATTTTCCAAACTTCTATAGGAATATTATTTGGTCCTTCCGATTTACCACCCTTCATATGTTTAAAGAGCCTCTTTAACTTCAAAATTGTGCTTCAATTAGGTACTAAACACAAAATATGCACACAAGTGCTTGAGAGGTCTTTTTGTTTTAAAAACTTACAGGTAGATCAATCACTTTCATGGACTTCTTTTTAGGCAACCAGATTGCTTGATGATACATTGGATAAAAGATCGGTTTGACGAATGCATTGGTTGTGAAATCGATCCAAGGAAGAGACCTCTGAGAAAAGATACGATATTTTGTGGCGGGGAGAGATGTCGATGAAGCTTTCATGCTGCCCCTTATATATTGATTTTCAGTCGTTATACATGTCGAAAATATGTCAAAACTGAAAGTATCAACTCAGCTCCATCCTTTTGACGTGTTTGATGAAGAAAATCTTGAATTGGATGCAGGATGTCCAAAAGAGCGAAGTTCATACTTAAAGGCGACCATGGCTGTTAATTTGTAGCTACACTAGCTTAGTATCCATTTGCAAGAAGTTGGTAATACATGGTGATCTACTGTAATTTGCTGCTCTACTAATAATCTGATTTTCATTGCTTCCTTACTGTTCATTTGTAGTTAGGATCTTCGTCGACAAAAGTGTCTTCAATGGTTGTATTTCTCTTGATTTGTTTATATGTAATTCATTTGTAGTTCACGAATTTAATGCCTGAGAGTTGTTATATGTAATTTTTTAATAGTTCTTCAGTTGTTAATAATGATGTCATCTGTTATATATTGATCTGATTTATCCATGTATCCCTTGATTGTAATCAATGTGGCATTAGTAGGCTTGTGTAGATATGAAGTTTTGAATTTTTTTGTACTTTTCTCTCTTTGATTTTGAGCTTAATTTCTAACAATTTAGAAATTTAAGACTCATCTTATGTATTTTTCAAATATAATCACTTTGACTGACATTTTTACATCGTATGAAAAATTTTCAGTGTTCACATCGTATAAATAAAATATGTATGCATATTTCTCAAGAAGGAATGGAGTGGGTTGTGTTCCCCACATGAACCGGAATGGGGTTGAGGTTATTCGGACTACTTTGGATGTGTTTGATAAAAGGTTTTTGGAAAATTGAATATCGATTTTTGGTGTTTGATAAAAGGTTTCTGGAAAATTGAATCTCGATTTTTGGTGCTTGTAATTTTACGTTTTATTGCTCATCAGACACCAAATCCGTCATTGGTGTAGAATTGTTGTTCTATTCAGTGTTGTTCGACGCGTATTGTATCGTGTATCGTTTTGGTCCACGATACGGGCGTATCGTATCGTAGCATATCGTATTATATCGTATTGTACTTTAATATTAAAAAATTAGTAAAAATCGAAAAGATCATAAAAAATTAGAAAAAATCTAGAAAAAAATAAAAGAAATTAGAAAAAGTATGATAATTGCAAAGAATTCATATAATGTAAAGTTTAGTATATATTGATCATTCACCATTGAACAATTAAAAAAAATACATATTTTGAGGCAAAAAATAAAATATATTTATATTTACATATTGTAATAAAGATTATCAACTAAATAATCTTCATCTTCTCCTTGCTAAAGATTCTCACCACCTTCTGCTTTAAAATCAAAATCTTCATCTCTTTGATGATGTTGTTGCGCTCCTTCCAAATTAATATATGCAATGTCTTCTTCTGTTATGAATGCATTTTCTTCGTTATCTTCTATAATCCACTCATCTAATATATCAAAATTAACAAACAGCTATCTTTGTACATGTAGTTGGCACATTTGCTCATTTTCATATGTGAGCAAAATGATGAGCTCAATTTCTTTGATTATTGAGTCTATGACACTCCAGTGATATGATATTGTTACTTGATGTTATCCTCTTTTTCTCTTACTGGAGACTAGCTTTATAATTAATGCTTGAAGTTGTTTGAAATAGAAGGATAATGGATGGATGTTGTGGGTCAAAAACAGGTCATCTGATTACTTCTGATCTCACTTCACAGGCTGAGCTAAGCGTCACACACGTTGATCATGTTCAACTCAATGGAAGTCGTGTAAGGTGAACCCTAAAATAGTGAAGCTGTGAAATGTCCACTCAATGAACTAAGGCAACCAAATTGTTTTTCATTGTTTACAATTTCATGAAATTAGAAACTAGTAACAGAAATATACCTAAAAGTTGGCAACAGAAAGGGAAATAATTTTGTTACAATTGTTATTTGTTCATAAATTATTTTTATTCAATAAAATTCTTATAAACTAACCCGAATTTACATGTTATACGCATGCAACTTGCAATCTCAAACGAGAATATCGGAGGATGCCTTAGGGAGAAGTGAAGAGAAGTGAATCGAGGCCAAAAACATGCAAAAAACAAATTGAATTATTTTTTTGCTCGTATCGTACGATATGATACCATATTACACGATATAGCACGATAACCTTTATCATACAATATAGGTTACTGTATCATATGATACTGTGCAATATGGATAACACTGGTTCTATGCACTCAACATAAGTAAAAAATATTGGCAACCAAAAAGAGGTGGAAAAAGGACCTTGACCTAGGAATTTCACATAAAAATTTCAAGTGCCTTATCCTATCTTTTGTTGTTACCCTCCATCGTATATGAAAACCATACATCAATATAACTCAATGTTGTTAAATTGTCTCAAATTATATGATACAATTTTATTGTGTATCGTATAAGAATACAACATGATATATGTATATGTATCATATTGTGTGATTTATCGTGCCATATTGTATGATATAGTTCATATCGTGCGAGTCAATGCATATTTTTATAGTATAAAAATTCGAGATTCGAGTTTCTAAAATTCATTTTTGATCTCAAACTCTATTTCACTCCAATCCTTTATTCTCAAACCCTTTTCCCATCATTGCTTTTGTTGATTTTGTGGAAAACTCAAGATTGTCGAGTTTTTTCACTCAATCCCTTTCTCCATTTTTAGAGTTTTTGTCAAATTCTTTACATAATCTATTTCTTATCATTACACCCGATTTTTCACTTGAAAAATTTGGAGTTTTCATAGATTTCATGATTCTTAACCCTTTAGAGTTTGGTTCTTCTTATTTTTATCTCTTTTCTGCTTAATGGCTTTCGATCAAGCCGATCTAACATAGAAGTATCATACTCCAATCTATGTTATCAATAGCGCGCTATAACACCCACTATAGTGCGTTATAGCGTTTTAGAGGACTGTAAAACGCTATAGCGGCTAACCCTTAGCGGGTGACCCCGCCAAAACCGCTATAGTGCCGTTTACAGCGCTATAGCAGGCCGCTATAGCACTATAAGCGGACGTTATAGTTTTTATTGAATTGGGTCGGGTCGATCAAGATCGACCCGATCCAAAAGATACAAATACGCAAACGAAGCCCTCGTCCCTGTGCCTTCTCTCCCTCTCGACTAACTCTCTCTCCTGCCTCTCCATCTACCGCCTCTCCTTCTGCCGCCTCCACACCCGCTCGTGTCCCATTGTCGTTCCCTCTCAAGTAAGTATTCCTCTCGGATATCTCTCTCTCTCTCCTGAATCAAGCCATCAGGTCCCGCGCATCAAAGTGGCGAAGCCCGCCCTTTCGAGAAAATCCTACTTTCCCTCTCTTTCTCTTTCCCATGCTTTCCCTCCTTGTGAGTTGAAGCATCTGCCGCTGCTTTCCTGCATCATCTTCCCCCAAATTCGTCACTTCTAAACCCTTTTGTGCGCTCGGGTTTTGGTGCTAGGGTTAGGGTTGGGTCGTTCTGAGGCGTTTTGTTGCTTTGTTCATGTGTTTGTTTGGGGGTATAGCCGATGCAGTCAGGCTTTGGAGACGGCATGGCATCACGATATGTTCACGGATCAGGCCTCGACAACGTATGCGAGCCTTGCAGCACAGTCGATCCAGACTGGAACGAAGCTTTACATTTCAAATTTAGAATACGGGGTTTCCAATGAAGATATTAAAGGTTCTTTACATTGCTTTGCGACATGTACTTAGCTTTTCTAGTTTTCTAAGTGAATGTTGCATATAACAATTTATGAGCTTTGTCCCATATAGCCATATCAATGCGAATTAGTTTTCTAAAGTTCAGATTTATTTGTTGAATCATGTAGTCAAACCTAAAATCTAATTGAGATGGATGCCAGGTTTGATAGTGAACAACACATTTAAACTTATGGCTTCCGTAGCTTTTAAAATTTCATTATATGGTTGCTTTGCTTGATCGAGAACCAGAGAACATGGTTCTTATTGATGCTTCTACTTACTGTGTTGTTTTGATACACTTTGCTCCCTTTACCTACTATGTTTTTTGTTGTTTTATAATCATTATTGGAAAAACATTTAGATCTATGAAAGAATCTCACAGCAAAAACCTAGAACTTGTTGAGATGTATGAAAACCTGAACTCTATGCTAGTCATAGTCAACCGAAAATTCGCATGACCCTGCTTTTTAAGAGGCACTTTTGGTAGATATTCTAGAGAATGCATGCTGTTTAAATTCTAAGGGTTCTTATTTTCCGTTCATTTTGGTATTTTATTGTACGTGCATGCTTTCACTTGGTTTTGCTCAGTTCATTTTCACTTTTCATATTCGTTATAAGATACCATTCATTAAGACTGTCAGTATCTCTGAATATGCTGTCTCTGCATGTGTCAAGAACTTTTCGCAAAGGTTGGCGATTTAAAACGCTTTGGTATCCACTATGATAGGAGTGGGAGGTCAAAGGCATGTATCTTTGCTTTTATGTTAGTTTCACTTTTTGAGTGGCAAGTATTTGATGAGCAAGATCCATGCTTTCAGGGCACTACTGAAGTTGTGTTTTCACGAAGATCAGATGCTCTGGCAGCTGTCAAGAGGTACAACAATGTGCAGCTTGATGGAAAGCCGATAAAGATAGAGATCATACGAACGAATGTGACAGCAACTTCTTCATTACCACAGGCTATAAATGGCTTATTGGGGAACCCCAGTAGCTTTTCGAGGAGCTAATATTGGTCATGGAAGTTTTAGTAGTTTGAGTTTGTTTTCGTACTTCCACCTGATATTTCCATATGTTATCCAGCAAATTTAGGAACATCTGGGAATCTTGTGTGCCTTTGATATGTTTGTCCAGGTGCTATTGTCTTAATCTCTCATTATTTGAATTGTTGAACATGTTGGTGATAGGAGTTTCTGATCTTCTTTTGCCTTTCTTTTTTGCTTTAATGTCCGAACTACTTTTATGCACTTTGGTTGGAGATGAGGCATACTACAAATAATATGGGCTAAAAGGTATGTGGCATTCCTCCTTTAATACTTTTTCCTGTTCATTAGTGAGTGTTTTGCTCATTCATTTATTAAAGAACTGGTTATGTTTCTTGATATTTCTTAGAAGTTAGAAACCTAATATATATATAATTTTTTAATCATAAATAAAAGTGTACCGCTAAATCCACTATATCTCATTAGTGAGAGTTTCTGATCTTCTTTTGCATTTCCTTTTTGCTTTAATGTCCGAACTTTTATGCACTTTAGTTGGAGATGAGGCATACTACAAATAATATGGGCTAAAAGGTATGTGGCATTCCTCCTTTACTACTTTTTCCTGTTCATTAGTAAGTGTTTTGCTCATTCATTTATTAAAGAACTGGTTATGTTTCTTGATATTTCTTAGAAGTTAGAAAACCTATTATATATATAATTTTTTAATCATAAATAAAAGTGTACCACTAAATCCGTTATATCTCCACTACCACTATATCAGGGTCAATCGCTAACAACCCGCTAACCGCTATTGATAACATAGACTCCAATTCATGAAGGTAACAAGCTAGTGACCAAGTTATTTTTTGTAGTGAAGTTAAGCATTAGATATTTTTTGTATGAAACACCTTCTTGCGAGAACCAAGAAGGATGCTAATGCTTATCTTTGGGTGTCTAAAATAGTAAAGTATGAAATTGAGTAAGTATTGGAGGTTATACATGACAATTGAGAGAAAAGTTATGGTTGAAAGAAATGTTATTTGTATCGCAAAAGCGTGAGTATCATACTGTATCGCCAATATCAAATTGAAAATAGAAGCAAATTTTGACCGCAAATGGTCACTATGGAAGAAGGTTTGGAAGTGTATTGATGCATGGTGGAATCGACAAATGCATCATGGTTTGCATGGAGTTGCTTATTTTCTTAATCCCTATATTAGATTTTCTTCTAACTTTATAAAAGATAAAAGTTAAAAAGAAGATATTAAATGCAATTGATCTTTTGCAAGATTCATAATATCTATTTAAAATTAAGCAAGTATATATAGTGTTGTAGACTTTGGAAGGCCAATTGCAATGCAACTCCGTTGTCAAATGTAGCTAAGTATGATTTGTATTTATTGATATTTGACAAGTTATCAATTATTTTATTTGATTCTGAATTGATTGACTTTGAGTGTTTCTTATTATTATATTTTATTTTAGATGAATGATGGGCTTGTTTTGGTGTAGATACATCAAACTTGTCGAGGTTTGATCAACGTATATTAAGTCAAACATATAGTTCTAGTGGATGCCAAAGAAATTAGAGTTTTTTTTTAACGCATTCACAAAAACAAGCGGAATATTTGAAGCATGCTCGTCTTCATGATTTGGTCTATGCAGCATACAATATGAAGTTAAGACAAAGATAACTTGATTTAAGTATTTAAAAATATGTTTATTGCTCCTTATATTTTCTTCATAAGTTTTTATTAATAATTATCAATAAAAAATATAATATTATCTTACAATTAGTTGTATTGTTTCTTTTATTTTCTTTTTAAACCACTGCAAAAAAGTGCAAGAAAGGTAAGGAAGGTGCCATATGATCTGTTGAGCTATGAAAATATTGATATTCTTGATGATTGAGTCGAAGTGGATGAACATCCTATCATTTTATTGGATGAAAATTGGAGGGTGATAGATGAAGAAACAGAAATTGGAGATGATGATTTGGAAGTTGTTTGATTGGAGGATTCAATTGTAGAGGTGGAAGAGGGAGATGATGGTGATGATGATGATGTTGAAGACCCTGACTATAATGATTATAATGCTTTTATTGATTATGATTCACATTTTATGTAATAAATCAATGACTAATTGTTATAATTTTCATATTTGTATCTAATTAATGATAATGAAAGTTGTTTACAAATTCATTCTCTTACTGATCATTTCTAATTTTCTTAAGATTGTTGATTTGAATAATGCTTTTGGATTTAATTTTGTTTAATATTGATTTTCTTAGAATTAGATATCTTATATTCATTCATTTCAAAATTTCCTAAACTACATTTATTAATAGTTATTTTTTAAATCATCAAATAAAAAAAAATTACACAATGTCATACGATACGGTGCGTTTATCGCATATTGAGCCCAATGCGATACCGGCTTCGATACACTTTTTACAACATTGGTATAACTCGCTAATGAAACGTGAAACCATCATTCTTGAGAATTACCGTTACAAGCTCATGTGAGTCTAAGCTTACAATTCTAGTATTAGGGGCTTCCAAGCATCAATCAAAGACACACTAATGAAATGTAAAAATTGAGGTTCAAGTATCGATTTGGGTATATCGGTATTCATACCAACCCCATTGTTATTTTGTATGAGTACGTACATAAACAAGAGGAGCATCCAGTACCCACCTGGTGGGTACCCTACCCAACCCTACTAGGCAAGGGGAGAGGACATACCATGAGGGGTGTGATGGCTTCACGTTCAAGGTAGCCTAGTCCCGCCCTGTCCTTGTATATGTATATAATCATGTACTATATATATGTGTATTCTTATATAGTACAATACTATGTAATATTGTATATTATATACCATATTAACTGTAGCATATTGTATAACATATAATAGATACACAATATTAATTTAAACTATTAAAAATTTGTATTTTAAAACTTTTTTGAGTCATGGCAGGTTCTATTAGGTTTAGTGTAGGCTGGTTGTGGGTTCAATACATCAAGGCTCACCGGGTGTTACAACGCTAGTTTCAGATGTTTTACATACGCACACCGCGAATGGCACGGAAAGCACACACTAGGGTTGAGCTCTTGGTGCACCTTTGAGTAATTTTGTTTAGAGTCTTTGTTATTTATTTTTGTTATGGAATAAGCAGTGATGTACGCTCATTATTATGATGTTTAATAAGTCCTTGGTTAGGAACGGATCACTAGAATTTGAGTGTTGCTTATTTGGATTCCATTTGGTATTATTTGAGTATAGTTTTTTATCATTTTGGGTGTCATTTGGTTTGGATTTAGAGTGACTCATTTGGATCCACTTATTTTGCTTAAAATTTTCTTATTTAAGCTCTAATTGAGCTATTATAACAAGGGAGACAATATATCGAGTAAAAATTTCTTGTTTGATAGTAAAATAAAATTCTTCTTCCATCTCTATGCGCTTTTGGGTATGCACGTGCTTGAGGGACTCCATCGATTAGAGCCGAGTGAGAGTATTTGTGAGGGCTCTACTCCATGTGAGGATGTGCTGGTTGTGACCTATTGGAGGGAAGAGAGGTTGTTCCAATCTTATCTATTTCGATGCTTGTTGAGGAGAGACAGGCTGAGGCAATCAAGTACGATTATTGCCATCAACAGTGTTTCTAAGGACCGTTTTTATAGATCCGATAGAGCAGAGGTGACACAAAAAGGATCGATTTAAAAGAGATTGTTGAAATTTAGCGTGGGATCATTTAGGGTTGAAATTTAGCGTAGGAACATTAACCGAAGCTCTTGGTGCCAAGGCAATTATGAGCATTGTGTTGGGGCGTCCCCTCTTAGCAATGCAATGCATTGCATAGCTTAAATATAATGAAAAGTAAGCAAGGGCCTCTACATTTTCGCCCGAATATAGTGAATCAATTACAGAGAGGGTTCCCACATTATGGACAGGTGTGAGTAAAGAAGTTACATTGCCGTTCGAATGTAGTGAATAAATTATAGTGAGTCCCTGAAATGGGATCGACCTTTAGGGCTGAACCCAAGGAGGAGAGGGCGTCGGCAATGCCATTATCCTCTCTTCCTACGTGTGTGAGTCTACACGATTGGAATGACTCAACCAATCGAGTGGCCAGCTCATGATATGGAAGAAGTTTTTCATTTCGCACTTGCCAAATTTTCAAAACTTGGTTTATAACAAGGAGCGAATCTCCAAAGACCTCGATGCATGATGCCCCTAGAGTTTTCGAAATCCTTAAACCTTGTATGAGTGCTTCATACTCAGCTATGTTGTTGGAACATTCGAAATCTAGGCGGATTGCTATGGGAATCTCGCCCTTTTAAGGGGATATGAGGATGACCCCAGCACCAGCCCCTCGTTGGTTTCATGCCCCATCGAAATGCATCTTCCACACTTGGTTTTCGAAAGAGTTTGCCAAAATGTGGTTTTGAAAATGGTTTTGCAATATGCCTTCATCAGGCATTTCACTAAGTGTGGGATATGCGTCCTCCAGGGGGAACTCAGCCACGTAGTCAGCTAGGGCTTGCCCCTTAATGAAGATCTGATGATGGTATTTTAGGTCATACTCCATTAGAAGGAGTTGCCATTTGCCCAATCTACCAGTGAGAATGAGTTTTTCGAATAAGTGCTTGATTGGATCAAGCTTGGACACTATTCAGATCTCATGTTCTAGGAAATAGTGTCGAAATTTCTGGTAGGCCCAGACTAGGGCCAAGCACGTCTTCTCCATGGCTTGATAATTCCTTTCGTAAGCCAAGAGAGTTTTCGAAATGTAATAGATGGCATACTCCTTGTGGGTGTCATCCTCGTATTGAGCTAATAGAGCTCTCAAGGCGTTCACATGCATGGAAATGTAAAGCAAAAGAGGTTTTCCTTGCTTAGGAGGGTTCAAAACAGGGGGATTAACTAGGTATGCCTTTAGTTTTTCGAAGGACTTTTGGCAGTCGTCATCCCATGAAAATTTCGTGCCCTTCCTCAACAGTTTGTTGAAGGGTTCGCATCTAATCGCCAGGTTTGATATAAACTGGCGAATGGATTGTAATCGACCCTGGAGGCTACGAATCTGTGTGAGATTGGAGGGTGGAGCCATGTCTATGATGGCTCGACACTTAGAGGGGTCGACTTCTATACCCCTTTGGCTCACCATAAAGCCTAGAAGCTTTTCGGACTCTACTCCGAATACACATTTTTGAGGGTTTATCTTTACTTTGTAAAGTCTAAGCCTTTCGAAAATCTTTTGTAAACATTCGATGTGAGTGCATCGAGTTTTGGATTTTGCCAAGAGATCATCTACATACACTTCTACGAGCTCATGAATCTGATCATGGAAGATCGTGGTCTTGGCTCTCTTGTATGTTGCGCCGGTATTTTTCAAACCAAAGGGCATGACTGTATAGCAGTACATGCCCCATGGGGTTGTGAATGCGGTCTTACCCTGATCTCGTGGACTTAATTTAATTTGATTATACCCAGAATAGCCATCCATAAACGAAAATATTTCGTGATTTGCAGTACTATCGACTATCAAATCTATGTTTGGTAAAGGATAATTATCCTTTAGAGTGACTTTATTCAGGTTTCTGAAATCGATGCATATTCGAATTTTCCCATTGGTTTTTCGAACAACAACGATATTTGATAACCAATTAGAATACGCAATGGGTTTTATAAATCAGGCTTTTAGCAGATCTTCTAAACCCTCTTTGACTTGTGCGTGTACATTCGGATGTATTTTCCTAAGCTTCTACTTTATGGGTTTCACATCTGCATCTAAGGGAAGACGATGTTCGATAATACTGGGATCTATGCCCGGCATGTCTTCATACATCCATGCAAACACATCTAAGTAGGTTTGTAGAAATACAATGAATGTTGATCTTTCATTCTCATGCAAACATGCGCCTACCTTAATGAGTTTGGGATTTGAATCACTCCCTAGGTTTACCTCTATGAAATCTCCTCCTACTTAATTGGAAGGTCTTTTAAAATCGAGAATTTTATGAAATTCTGGGAGCTCAGAAGTGGGATCTTCCTCAAGGGGATCCACTTTTGGGCCTCGATCATTCTCGTGGGTTATAGACCCGAGGGAATTTGATGCGTGGATTTTCAAAAGACCTGGTTTTACACTTGGAATTTCTATTGATTTCAAAATGTTTGGTCTGGTTATGCAGACAACGTTTCTTTCGAAATCCTTTCCTTTTTCCAAAGTCTTACCAAGAGCAGCTATGTACAAAATCTTTTTGGTATTTTGTAGATTTTCGATTTTTTTATTCTTTTGCAAAACAAGAACTTTAGGAACTATACAAACTACTTTTTTTTCGAGTTTTTGATTTTCCAATGTTTTTGGTTTTTATAATTTTTCCAGTTTTTCGATTTTGAGTTTTTTAAATGTTTTTGTATTTTTGTAAAAGGGATCTTTCATCATACCTACAAAGGGAAAACACTACGGGTTAGACTCGGAATAAGAGGTCTAAATCGTAGGTTTCTTCTAGGGTAGGATCCAGGGCACCCTTGACCCAGGTGGTCACAAGGGGTGGCTCTAGTGGTATTTTGGGAGTATAGCCGATCCCATATCGGCTTGGATTGGCCCTAGGAAGTATGGGTTCTAGGAGACCCTGATTTTGTGCCCCTAGACTCTTATAAGGCACATAGCCCATGTTTAACAGCATGTTCAACGATTTCTTGTTTTTAGAAAAGTTTGAATACAAATCGTGGTCCTGGAATTTGCTGTCGTCT
The DNA here is from genome assembly GCA_036023115.1 of Brasenia schreberi. Lineage (NCBI taxonomy): Eukaryota > Viridiplantae > Streptophyta > Magnoliopsida > Nymphaeales > Cabombaceae > Brasenia > Brasenia schreberi. Next base: position 16,453,121 of record JAYKKT010000066.1, read on the forward strand.
ATGTCGTGCACGTAGGGCTTCTTGTCCAGGGGTTTTGGAAATAAGGGATGTTTGGGTCTTCCTAGAAGGGTCAAAACTTTGAGGGGGCTAGCCTTGGGTGGCCTCTTCACATACACGACCTTCCTAGGGTTGTTTAACACGAGCCTTTGTGGCTCAAGCATGGTTTGCCCCAGTTTTACCTCATGGGTCTGGGAGCTTGACAAGCAGGGGGAGTTTATGACCCCCTGAAGTTGAGGGTGACTCTCACCTAGGATCACAACGACTTTGTTTCTGAAAGGGATGTTGACATACCCGTGGAAGGTGGATGGCACAGCGCACAAGCTGTGTATCCAGGGCCTTCCCAACAACAGGTTATAATGGGAGTGGATGTCCAGGACATGGAACACCCCCGTGTGTGCTATCCCTCCTGTTTTCATGGGGAGTTTGATAGATCCTATGGGTCTAGACGCATTCCCATCATATCCAGTGATAACGATGGGACTTGGATGAACGGATGTCAAGGTGACTCCGATTTGATTCGCCACATGAAGTGGAAGGATGTTGAGCCCTCCTCTCCCATCGACAAGGCACCTGTCCAGAGAGTGGTTATTCAGAACCACCTCGATATGTAGGGCCTAGTTATGGGCTTCGTAGGGTCTATCTACATCGTCTTCTGAGAATACGATGGGCGTTTTTGCTCCTATAGAGGCCACATGTTTGGATAAAAACTCAGGGGTAATGTTCGAACTAACCCTTGCTCTTTCTAGAATTTTCTCTAACACTAGTTTATGCCTAGGCGAAGTTTCTATTAGCTCTAGGATGAACATATTTATAGGAATCTTTGAAAGATGGTTTTCGAAATCATACACCTTCAAAACAACGTTTCCTTTGTCCGTTTTTGACGGAACTCTAGGAATACATGCTTTTGAGGGGCCAGGCAGACTGACCACCTTTTTAGCACTTTGTAGATGTGGGGGTTGGTAGATCCTCCCGAACCTTGTCACCTCTCCCACGATCAACCTAGGTTTCGTACTAATCATGGCTCTAATCGAGTGATTTGGAGCACCTTGAATGACTAACACTGGTTAGACCGGGGATGGAACTCTTGGTGGTCTCCGAATGACTACTTGGTCATGTTTCTTATACAGTATGAGAATAGACGCACAAGTAGATGAACCAGACTCACATGCATGTGCTAGATTCTTTGAAATTGAAAGAGCACATACCTCTTTTTCCTTCCCACTAGTACTTACGTGTTTGGGAAAGGGTTATTTGAAGATAGCTTGGGCAGGCTCAAGTTCTTCAGCGACCTGGAGCCGGCCTTCTGCTATCAAGTTCTCAATTTTATTAAGGAGGGAGAAGCACCGCCTTGTATCATGGCCTTTGAGTCGATGATACTTGTAGAACTTGCTTAAAAACCCTCCCTTTGAAGTGACTTCTTCGGGAATCTCAGGGAGTTCGATCATGCCTTGGGCAAGTAGGAGGTCTAGGACCTCCGTCACAGGTTGCCCTAGCGGAGTATACTCCCGTTTTTTGAAGGGTTTTTGAAAATTCCTCTCCTTTTTATTTTCAGCCTTTTCAAAAGCTTTTGAAGCACTTGTCGGGCTTGGATCTACCCGAACATTGGCGATTTTATGAGGCTTTGCCCCTTTGTTTGTGGTGAATGACCCATAGTTGATGGGCTTTTCCAAGCGAGTTTTCACAATTGGATTTCCTTTCCATAAGTGGTTGTACACCCCTTTTTTCAAATTTGTTTCGAAAAGGGATGTTTTCTTTATTAACTTATGGAAAGTAGAGATTTCATGAAGCGAGAGAAGGGTTTTCAGCTCGTTTCTAAAATTATCGAAGATGAGCATGACTGCACATCCTTCTGATATGGGCTCTCGCACTTGACTCAAGAGAGACCTCCAATGAACGATGAACGTATGTACATCCTCGTTCACACCTTGTTTCGTATCCCTCAAGGTGTTTAAAGTTGGCGTGACTTCTACGTTATGCGAGAATCTCTGCATAAAGCAGTTCGCTAACTCTTCAAAAGTTGCAAACTAGCTAAGATCGTAGGAAGCCAGCCATTTGGTAGCTGTGCCCTTGAGGGATAGAGGGAACCAATACACCCACTTCATCGAGTCCTTTTTCTTATAGGCTCGACGAGAGAAAAGCTGCAAGTGAGACTGCAAGTGAGACCTTAGGTCTCTCATGCCATCATACCGATAGAAGTTCAATATTTCATCGTCACTGTCTGTTTCATAATCCACAGGTAGGAAATCAGACAGGATGTAGCTCATTTTCTCTTTATTTTGCCCTCTCAGCAGCTGCTGTAGGGCTTTACGGTCCTTGTGTGTGAAGGACGCGTGGTATTGGTTACCTTCCATTGCAGAAGTCTCTTTGTGTTTGCCAGGTTTTTCAAATTTCTTCTTGACCTTTGGTTCGCCATTGGACGAACATGAATCGCCTGCTTCAGCTTCTTGGCTAAGAGCGGTGATTTTGGCTTCGAAGTCCCTTATCAAATCTTCAATCTCTTATTTTTTCGAAAACCTTCGAGATTGAGAACTTGATGCACAGGAGCCACGGCTAGATACCTCTTGGGAGCCTGGACTCGACATGCTTCAATATGCTTTTCAAAACAAATCCTAAGTATAAAAATGCAAAACAAGCAAAGTTTAAAACACTTTAGAAAAAATATTTCATGAGATTTCTCTACATGAACTGACTCTGCACAAGGCCCAGGTCCCACCGGGCATGCCAAATCTATAGACACTGAAAATCCTCACCTTTGGTTCTTAGGTCCGAAGTGAACCTTTTCGTGTGTCTAAGTTGTATTTTAGCAAAAGGGCGTGCCAGCTAGCTTGCTCAATCTAGCGAAGTAAGTTTTCAAAATCTGACTTCTATCGAGGCGACTGTGAGCAAGTGAGCTCTTTTTGTCGCAGACCTTCTTGCACCGATGCGCAAGGGTCAGTCTGTACGCTTGGCAAAGTCTTTTAATTAAACCTCGTTGAAAATACCCTAAGTGTTTAGGCTTTGTATGTACGATTTCAGATTTTATTACACGTGGGATTTGCACGTGCCTATGTCTTTCTTTTTATCTCTTTTTTGGGCCAACTAGGTATGTACGCAAGTGACCTAAGTTGGGCGATTTTTGAGTGGGAGTGTGGGGCTTGCTTTGATGCAATATGTATCCTAACTCATGGTATGGCGTATATGCAATGCAAACTCACGCAACTCCAAAGGGAAAACCCGAATTTGAAAGACAATGTAGAAAGGAAATGACTTAATGTAAATTGCAAAAGGGAAATTGCAAATGGGAAATATGGCTATATCTTAAGAGCGGAAAGGCTCAATTGTGCAAGTGTGTGTCGTGTATATATGTAAAGACTACGCACACTACTGAACCTTAAAACCCAAATCTTAAAGACATAGCCGAAGGGAAATACTTATAATATATATGGGCCCAAAGGTCGCCAACGTGTGCGTGGGTGTTGTGTGTATATTGAAAGACAACTCACACGACTTGTAATGAAACCCAAATATAATTGCAATAGGCTGACTAAGGTCTTGGGAGTAAGAGCGAAAGCTCAATGTGTGTGAGTGTAGAATTGAAATACTACGCACACGACATGAATTTAAACACCCCAAAACGAAATTGCAATAGGCCTTTACTAAGGTCTTGGGAGTAAGAGCGAAAGCTCAATATGTGTGAGTGTAGAATTGAAATGCTACGCACATGACATGAATTAAAATGCCTAAGAGAAATTGCAATACGGCCCTTACTAGGGTCTTGGGAATAAGAGCGAAAGCTCAATGTGTGTGAGTGTGAAAATTGAAAGACAACACACACAACTTAATGAAAACCCACGCAACTTAAATCATATAGGTATAACTATATCTTAAGGGTTGATTAGGCCCGTGTGTGTGCTATAATCATGTGCAGCTAAGAGCATAATAGGCTCAAGTGCACGTGTGTGTGGGTGTGCTAAACCACATTATTACAAGCAGGGGGAGACAACACTCCATTATTACAACCCCGTATCAAATTTAATTAAGCATAAGCAAGTTCATAACAAGAACCGAGTTAGGCACTTACGTATAGCTGGTCCGGGTGTGACTTGCTTGGCTTTAGCCTAGTGAGTCGCCTTGGACAGCCGAAGGGGAGCTCCTTTAGTGCGTATGGGTGCCAAGTAGGGTCTTAGCCGAGTGGGTGTTGATGATGAAGGTCGGGTGTAAGGCGCAGCAAAGGGGGATGTTGAGTGAGTTGGGGCAGGTTAGGGTGTTAGCTAGGTGGTGGCGGGTTGAGGGTGAAGGCTTAGCTAGGAGCTGAGATGGGCGGCTAAGGATAAGTGAGGGAGGTAGGGTGTGAAGTGGCCGGGTGCAAGGGAGAGGCTTAGGGTGCAGCGGTGTTGGCGGGTGATGGAAGGTGTGGCTGGGTAAGAGGGGAAGAGGAAGAGGAGTTAGATAGGGCAGAGATGGGGTACTTACCGGAGGTGGTGGCTGTGGTAGTGGCTGGAGGTGGTGGAAGGAGGTGGCAGCTGGAAGATGGTGGCAGGCGGGTGAAAAGGTGCAGTCGGGTGTGAAGTGTAGGGGGCGGTCGAGTGGAAGTGGAGCCGGGTGGGGGCGACGGTGGACGGTGGTGCTGCTGGGGGTTGATGGGAGTGAAGTGGGTGAGAGAGAGGGCAGGCGAGAGAGGAGAGAGAGGGCTGAGTTGATGTCCGAGATAATTTCAAATAATTTGTTGATAACAGGGGCTTGGATGTTCGAGATTTTGGGGATGAATCTTGATACGAGAGTTGATGTGTTGGGCTTGAACTATGTTTCGGTTCCGAGCTCTCTTTTGCTTCTCTGGTCCTGCTTTCATCAGGCCAAGTTGCTTTTACAGGGTTTCAAAATACCTTTTTAAAGGTTTTAAAATTGTATAACACATATTTTAAAACATGTATGGTTTAAACATATGTACAGGGTTGCCTGGAAGGCTCCTGGGTTTCCAAACTCAAAATAGCCCTTTGGGGCTGCTTTTGTAAAACCAGGTGATTTGAGAAATTCGTGGGATTTTGGGGTGTTTACAGATACTCAGCACCTTCTGCTTCAAAATCAAAATCTTCATATCCTTGATAATATTGTTGCGCTCCTTTTAAATTAATCCATGCAATATCTTCTTCGGTTAGGAGTGCATTTTCTTCATTATCTTCCATAATTCACCCCTCTAATATACCAAAATTATCCAAACTTACTGGATCAAATTAACTTTCTTCTCTATTTAACTTTTTTAATTGACAACAAGAAAGAAAGATAAGTAATTAGTAAATAATATTAAGAATTGAAGTCAAACAAAATATTGAATTAAATCTTTAAGTAGTAACTAATACAAGATCACCTTTGGCGAAGCCGTATGTTACAACGGATGAAAACTAAGTCATTGAGTTGCTTATGTTCCAACTTGTTACGCTTTTTTGTGTAGATGTCTTCAAAGACACTCCAATTCCTTTCTCAACCCGTTGTATTATAGGTTTGACTTATAACTCTTACTCCAAAATCTTTAAGGTTGGGCAATTACTTCTAAACCTATTCCACCAAACATATGTAGAAAAAGATAAATATTAGGAACTTAATCCATAATGAATATAAGATTTAAGAAACTTAAATACGAAGATAAACTGTTTACCTAAACGCATATTAGTGTGATTACGAATTGCTATATGCAAACCCATCAAGTGAAGAGCATTATCATAGATCTCCATCTCTCGATTTATAGCATCTCCTCTACTCTCATCATGGACTAATATGTCTATACAATCAATGATGCCTCGATTAACCTCACCGTCCATTTTAAAGCTTGTTGAGTACCTTAATATTGGGTTTAGGTAATATGATGTTGCATGAATAGGTTAATGCAATTGTTTGTTTCATCTATTATCTATAATGTTCCACACGGGCACATAATCCCTCTTTCTTCCATTGAAATTACTTATAATGACTTCTTTTGCCTTATCCATGGCTTCATAAAAGGAGCTCATAGATGGTTTTTCCTCGCTATCACCCAGCCAATCTCGAAACCTTCACTAAAGGACATGTAATCCTTAAGAGTCTAACACATGCATTCCAAAATATATTCCTAAAGACTGTTTCTGAAATCTCATTTAACTTTCTGTTTTTTCTATTTTGAGGCAACTCTAAAAATTAAGAAAACATTATAATCAAAGCTTGCTTTTATCTCACAATGCTTTGTATAAATAAGAAATTAGTTGCAAACCGAGTTGCAGCTTTACGAACAAGCTCTACACAATCTGTATATCTCCTCATCATACACAATATAAATGCATGATTGTAGATAAATTTGGTGATACCTAGGCAACACTCAGTTGTTACCTTTATCTCATCTATCTCACTAATATCCTCAAAGATGAGATATAAACAATGGGTTATGCATGGTGTCCAATAGAAAGTCCTATAAGTATTTGTTAACTCTTTCTCAGATGCTTTATAGTTAGCCGCATTATCTATAATGAATTGGACTACATTCTCTACCTCAACCTCGCATATCACCTTATCAAACTCTTGTGTTACAATCTCTATAGTATGCCTCTTCTCTGACATGTCTAGAGATCTAAAAAACATAAGTCCTTTAGGACAGTAAATAAGAAAGTTTAACAAAGTCCTTTATCGTCTATCTGTCCATCTGTATGTCATACTTAAGTCTCCTTCCATGACTCTCTAAAAGTCAAACAATATTCTTTTCTTAAAGGACAATCTTATCTAATAACTTTCCTCTCAACTTCTAATAAGAGGGCATATTGTATCTTGGAGCAATATTAGCAATTCATCTGCTTGGAAATAAAATTTTTGTGTTGCATTAAATGAAATGCATGCATCATAAAACCATCTGTCCACTGCAAGGTCTGCCTGCTCATGCAATTCTTCTAAAGCCATAGCAACACGAATTTTAGGTTGACCATCACGTGCAGTGGTAGGAGGAAAAAATGAATGTATGCCAAAAGAAGTTCTTCCTCTACTCATTTCTCTTCTACCTAGTGTTGTCCGTATCGTTTGACTTTGATACAGTACGATACATATCGTATTGTGGGCTACCACGATAGAAGCTATTAGAAATAATGTTCTCCTCAGATGAGTGGCAACAATTTGTAGAGTTGCTTCAAAATAGAAAAAATATAAAATTAAATAAGATTTCAGAGACAGTCTTGAGGAGTACATTTTGGAATGCATTTGTTAGACTGTTGATGATTACATGTCATTTAGTAAAGGTTTTAAGATTGACTAATAGAAAGGAGAAACCATCTATAGGCTACCTTTATGAAGTCATGGATAGGGCAAAAGAAGCTATTTGAAATAATTTTAATGTTAAAAAGAGAGAGATTATGTGCCGATGTGGAAAATTATAGATAATAAATGGAATAAACAATTACATCAGCCTATTCATGCAGCTGTATATTATCTAAACCCAACATTCAGGTACTCAACAAGCTTCAAAAGAGACGGTGAGGTTAATCGAGGCATCATTGATTATATAGATAGATTAGTCCCTGATGAGAGTATAGCAAATGCTATACATCGAGAGATGGAGATGATAATGCTCTTCACTTAATGGGTTTACTTGTAGCAATTCACAACTGCACTAATATGCGCTCTGGTAAATTGTTTATCTTTGTATTTAAGTTTCTTAAATCTTATATTATTCTAGATTAAGTATCTAATGTTTGCCTTTTTCTACAGATGTTTGGTGGAATAGGTTTGGAAGTTATTGCTCAAACCTTAGAGATTTTGTAAGAGTTATGAGTCAAACCTTTAGTGCAACGGGTTGTGAAAGGAATGGAGTGTCTTTCAACACATCCATACAAAAAAGTGTAATAGGTTGGAACATAAGCGGCTGAATGACTTAGTTTTTATTCGTTGTAACATGCGGCTTCGCGAAAGGTAATCTAGTATTAGTTAGTAGTTAGTATTTAAAGATTCAATTAAATATATTATTTGACTTAAATTATTAATGTTATTTACTAATTACTTATATTTCTTTCTTATAGTCAATTGAAAAAGGTAAATAGAGAAGAAAACCAATTTGATCTAATAAGTTTGGATAATTTTGATATATTAGAAGATTGGATTATAGAAGACAGCGAAGAAAATGCCCTCTTAACTGAAAAAGACATTTCATGGATTAATTTGGAAGGAGTGCAACAACATTATCAAGGAGATGAAGATTTTGATTTTAATGTAGAAGGTGGTGATAAGGATCTTCAATAAGGAGAATATAAAGATTATTTAGTTGATGATCCTCATTATAATATGTAAATGTAAATGTATTTCATTTTTTGCTTCAAAATATGTAAATTTTATTCAATTTTTCAATGGTGAATCATGATAAAATCATCAATATTTACTCAACTTTGCATTATATGAATTTTTTGCAATTATCATATTTTTCTTAATTTTTTTCTAATTTTTTCTTGATTTTTTTATACTAAATTTTCTTTATTTTTTTTTATTTTTCTATTTTTTTAATATTAAAGTATGATACGATACGCTACAATATGATACGCCTATATCGTGGAGCAAAACGATACACATCAGACAACACTGCTTCTACCACTTTTAGTTAAAATCTTCAACTACCCTCTTTCTCCTAGTTGATGGTCGAGAACTACTACTACCAACCTTTGTTCTACTATCAAAAGGAATACTATCAACCACTTCAATAACATCATCATCTTCTTCCTCAAACATCCCTAAATCATCCTTGTGTTGTCTCCTCTCAATCATTTGCAGACATTGCCATTTAATGACTTATGGCAAATTTATAACTCTACTCGTGCAAGGAGCAACTTCTTTCCTAGTCCTTACTAGGTGGTGTTTTAATAATGAAATTCCACTATGAATCACCTCCTCACAAAACAAACATTTGATCTTCCCTAACATCCCTTCCAGTCATCTCAATTGAACACTTTTAATCTAATGAAAAACCTGAAAATAAAAACACTTCATAAATCCTCAATCTTCACTTAACACTCAAATAGAGTGTATCCCACTTTACGAATGCAATAAAAATCATATTCACGCACTTTATAACTTAATATTTTAAATTTGGAAAGTGTTAAAAGAGGTAGAGGACGACCACAAAAGTGTTGGAAAGAAACAATAAAGAATGATCTAGCTTATTGGGAGTTAGCTGCTAACATGGCACACGATAGGGATCTGTGGAAACAAAGAATCCATGTAGCCAACCCCGTCTAGTATGGGAAAAGGCTTAGTTGTTGTTGTTTGTTGTATTTGACCTCTATATTCAATACAATCTTCAAAAAACATGATAACAATTAATTACTTATAAGAGTGTCTTATCACAAACAAAATCTGATTATTTTATTTATAAAAAAAAGATAAATTGTATTGTAAAGATTGCAAGTTAATTCTAGGAAAAAGTTTAACTACCCGACATCGACATTTAATTATGGATTTAAAAGAAGAAAAGAGTGCATCAAGCTATTAAGACTAAATGGTGGAACCTCAAAAGCGAGAAAGTAGGTATATTTAAATAGAAAGTCCTTCAAGGAGATATTTGGAATTATGTTGGTATAGTGTGTGATATGTGAAACAATATGACTACATATTAGGAAAGTGGCGAATGGTATATTTGGGAGGATTTATATAAAAACTCAACTGAATAGAGGGTGAAAGAGATATTTTCATAATAGTTAGGGATAGAGATAAGAAAAGTAAAGATCTTAATTTTGTTAGATGCATCAAAGACGAGGATGAGAAAATTTTAGTAGCAAATGTTGATATAAAAAATAGATGTAAAAACTATTTTTATAAGCTTTTAATGAAAATAAAGATGTTACTATTAGTTTAATAGAGTTAGCCAAATAAGAAAAGTATATAAACCATAATTTATATTGACGTATTTAGAAGAATGAAGTCAAAAAGACTCTTAAACATATGAAGGGTGGTAAATCGGTAGGACCAGACAATATTCCTATAGAAATTTAGAAAATCTTAGGAGAGACAAGAATCACTTGGCTCACAAAACTTTTTAATAAAATATGGAGAAACCAAAAGATGCCCGAGGAATGGAGACCAAGTACACTTATACCCATATACAAGAACAAGAGTGACATTTAGAATTGTACGAATTATCAGGGTATCAAGTTAGTGAGCCATACTAGGAAATTATGAGAAAGAATTATCGAACGTAGGTTAAGACAAGTATCGAGTACAACGGAGAACCAATTTGGATTCATTCCAGGCAAATATACTATCGAACCAATTCACCTTTTGAGACGTCTTATGAAACATTTTAGAGGAAAAAAAAAAGACCTTTACATGATATTTATTGATTAAAAAATGCTTACGATATGGTACCAAGAGAGGTTCTTTGGAGAACTTTAGAAAAAAGAGGTACCTATTGACGTACTGAAATTTTATAAGAGACATATACAATAGTGCAAAAACATGTGTGAGGACTCATGAAGGAATGACAAGACTTCTTTGAAGTTAATGTTGGGTTACATTAAGGATCAACTTTAAGTTCATACTTATTTATAATGGTGATTGACGAGTTAACAAAACATATTCAAGATGAAGTACCTTGGTATATCTTATTTGTAGATGACATTGTGTTAGTGGAAGAGTTTAAGGAAAAAGTTAATAGAAAATTAAAACTATGTAGAGAAACATTAGAAAGTAAAGGCTTCTGACTTAGTAGAACAAAGACATAATATATGGAATGTAAGCTTGATCATTTGGTTAATTCAAAGGACATTGAAATTAAAATTGGCACATATTGCATCCTCAAAAAGAAAGTTTATTAAGGCAGGTTGGTTAAAATAGAAAAGAGCATCATGTAAGATACTATTAAAGTTAAAAGATAAATATTATAGAGCAGCAATTAGGCCTGTCATGTTTTATGGTTCTCAGTGTTGGGTAGTTAATCATTAACATGTACAAAAGATGTCTGTGACACAAATGAAGAAGTTGAGATGGATGAGTGCTCATAAAAGGAAAGATCGTATACATAATGAGGTTATTAGAAACAAATTAGGAGTGACACTAATAGAGGATAAAATGAGAATATTGTTTAAGATGGTTTGGACATATAGAAAGAAGATCACAAAAAGAACTTTTAAGAAGGTATAAAAAACTAGATTTTGAAAGTATTAAAAGAGGTAGAGAACGACCACAAAAGTGTTGGAAAGAAACAATAAATAATGATCTAGCTTATTGTGAGTTAGCTGCTAACATGGCACATGATAGGGCTATGTGGAAACAAAGAATTCATGTAGCCGATCCCATCTAGTATGCGAAAAGTCTTAGTTGTTGTTGTATATATATATATATATATATATATATAAGCAAAAGAGAGGTGGGAAGTTTCGAAAAGAAAACAAAAGTATATGTCAAACTGCATTTCAACAAGAGAGGTGTGGAGTATGTTATCCACTTTCGCCCTATCTCGTTGTGTAATACCATCTATTAGTGGATCAGAAAGATCATCATGAACAAGTTGGCAAATCTTATGCTTAAACTAGTAGGGCTCAACCAAACTAACTTTGTCCCAGGCAAGCTCATACAATATAACATTATAATAGCTAGGGAAGTCATGCAACTAATGAAAACCAAAAGTACCAAGAAAGGTTGGATGGTCATTATGGTCGACCTCGAAAAATTTGATGATAGACTAAACTGGAAGTTTATAATAAGAATTTTGGAGGAAATTACGTACCCTTGAATTTGTGGAGATTGTTATGGAATGTGTATCTACCCTAACATATCTGATGCTATGGAATGGAGAGAAGGCTGATAATTCAAACTGACACGAGGTATTAGACAAGGAGACCCATTGTCACCTACCTTTTCGTAGTCTCTATGAAAAAACTTGCTCATATCATTGACATCCAAGTGAAGCATAAGAATTGGAAGACAATTTCAATCGGTAGAAAGGCACTGAAGTTATCTCATCTCATGTTTGTAGACAACCTTTTGTTGCTAGGGAAAGCCTACCCCTCAAATAGAAAGTATGATATGAAGTCTACAAGTCTTCAGCCTGATGTTGGGGCAAAAGATAAACCCTTCAAAAACCAGCAGTGTTATCACGAAATGTAGCAAACTGGCAGGCTAAATTGGGAGGAGATGTAGTTTCACCTGAGCGGCAAACCTAGGTAGATATCTTCGAACAAGTTTCAGCTGGCACAGCAAATTACTAACAGGGTCACTTCTCAATTGAGTGGGTGGAAAGCAAATTGCTTATCATTAGCCAGAAGGATTTCCTTGACCAAGTCGATAGTGGCTACAATTCTATTGTATTACATGCAATTAGCTCGAGTTCTTAAGGGAATTACGAGCAAGCTAGAGAAATTACAAACCTTTACATTAAAGTGTTATACCAAGTCTAACAAATTTTATAAAATATTTAACAAAATAGCTAAAGAAACAATAAAGAATGATGTAGCTTATGTTGAGTTAACTGTTAATATGGCACATAATAGAGCTCTATGGAAACAAGAATTCATGTAGCCGACCCCGTCTAGTATGAAAAAGGCTTAGTTGTTATTTAACAAAATAGCTAAACTGATTCATCACAACTCAAATAACATTCATAACACAATTTTCATAAAATATCAAACAAAATAGCTAAACTAATACATCACAACTCAAATAACATTCATAACACAATTTCCTTATCATACTTTCATGTGACGTGCTTTCATCATGCACCCATCACAAAGTGAAAACAAATCAATAAATGTAACTAGTTATGAATACTTTTGTTTCATGATATATTGAAGAGAACAATTGATCGTATAACTCAAAATTTACTACCATAACAAAATCATAAATTCTCATATTTAAAATTATAAGAAGCCATCATTATCTCAATTATAATATCCCTCCTGTCTAGGAGCTCTTCAACGCACTATAACAAAACCACAGAAAAGTGACTCACGAATGAATTCTTAACCAATCAACAAATTAAAATCACAACAATTACTAAAACATTCTGACAATTATATTTAAAATATTTCCACCCAAATCACTATAATTAAGAATTCAAATTAAACCAAAGCTTCTTATTGAACCTCTATGTAATTTACTGTGAGTAAGGCGCGTTACCTGCATCACATGTAACCATCACATAAGGTTAAATCTAATCACAAATTCTCAATTCACATGTAATCATACATATATATATATATATATATATAGAGAGAGAGAGAGATCTTTTTCTTGCTGCGCATTCTCTTAATACTCAAATTATGAGATAAGCGATGAACGTACAGTCAATGGGTTATATTGCAGTTGCAAGAAATCACACACGCAAACAAACAAACACACACTCTCTCACACGCACGCACGCATTCATTTCTTAGCAAGTTTCAGGACCTGTGGGAGTTGAAAAGGAACCCCTTAGTTATGACAGTGCAACACCAAAGCTCAAAAAGTCGGTCATATGCAATTAAATGAAACCAATTTACAACATATGATTATGAATTTCATACGGTTGCTTGCTATATATCGATACAAATCCGATATCCATGCGTTCTCATTAAGTCATGCCAGAAGCAACACTCGCAGAATCGGTGGAATTTTGCTCTAAAAGTCTGATAAGAACTTCATCAATGTTTGCAAATACTCTCTCTATGGGAGCGTTCCCATCGACCTGCAAGAGTTAAAAAGTTCAGAAGGTTTTGGTACCATAGAAAGCTCATTGAGAACAAATTTTGCTTCACAGAAAAGAAATCCAAAATTTCATGGCGTGTTTGGAAAAATTCTCAAGAATTACTCAATAACTAGACTTCTCAAAAGTTCAGTTGCATCTTATATGTAACGTCCCAACTCATTCATGGTTTTATGTCACGGTTCCTTGGAAATTATGGCACTGATGCCTTGTTGACGTGTCTTTCTACCTGTTTGCGAAATCAAATTCTCTAAGAGTAATTGGGAGATCAAGAAATCAAATCCTAATTGTTAAGGGGAACTTTTATCTCCCCTCAAATTCAATTGCAATCTGAATGCAACCCTTAATATATTAAAAATTCAAAAAGATTCCTTAAAAAACAAAGAAACATATTCCAGTCAGCTTCTACAAGAACTTTATATAGCAACCGCTGATTACAAAGCACAAAATTTTTATGACACATCAGAAACCCAAAAGATCACAAGCAATGCATCTAATTCTGTTCCTTATCTTAATGAAAATATCAAATGGTGTCTTCTTCAAAGAATATTGAATTTTCATTGCACCAAATGAGTCAAAAAGGATTGACAAGATGTCCTCTTTTGCTTTTTGGCTAAATGCAGTGACGGAAAGAACACAAGGATCACAGGAACTTTTTAAAGTTCCCCTTATAGTAAGCCGTTACAAAGAGACTGCAAATCAGATTAATGGAACTTCAGACTTAACAGTTGAGAAAAGCTTGTGCCAGCAGAACCAATTCACAAGTTGGATGGATACAGATTCTTATTCAATAAAAGCTGTATATGATCATCTCATAATATCTATATCAAGCGGTGCACCATAGGTCATATTACCTTGATCAAGACATCTTCATATACTGATAGTACAGCTTCAACATTTCAGTGATGAGTTTGCAACCGTAGTTTTACCTTGACAAACAAAAATGCAGTCAAATGAACCAGTCATCAAGTCCAGACGATAAATCATCAATAACTGGAACAAAGTTTCTCGTGCAATGCTTGAAACTTCTGAACAATTAAACATATCTAGAAGAGACAATGCATCACTTCCCTAAAAGGTTAGTAGAGGATAATCTCCCACATAACCAGGAGGAGTGCTCCCTCATTGGAGGTGAAGTATTTGCTCATGAGAGCCAAAAGGAAACCTAGTATCACATGTATACTTCTTTGCAACCTTTAATGGCAACTTAGATTAATGAACTGTTGGGGGTTAGGTCTGTACTTTCTCCTCAGTGTCATCAAATGGCTGAGTAAGCCTTTCAGCTATTTCTTGGGTCTCAGGAGGAAAATATTTCAAGTGGTATATTTTCCCAGTCACAGGGTCAAGCCTTCTACCAACCACTCTCTTGACAAGTATCTCTTCTGGGACCTACAGTGAAGAAACACATTCTCCGAGTATTAAAGGACAAGTAAGAAGAAGATGGACTTCTAGTCGCATTGGTGAAGCAAAACTGCATGATGAAACATAGAGTAGGCAATCTAGATTATATAAAGTGTGACCGGTAAGCAAGTCTAAAACCCATTCTTCAAGTATGTCACAAAGAAGTCGCTATGTAGACATTACATTAACACATCCAGTCAGCTATCTACTACTTGAAAATGCTACTGAAACAGAAACACATCTGTCTAAGCAAGCCCATGTAGCATATAGAGAAAAAGCAAGCTGTTCAGCACCAAGTGTGGAAATGCAATTCCAGCATGGGCTAGCGGCTAATGATAATAACCTTGCCATGTTGCATTATGAAAGGTCAAACCTGCACCTGGAAATGGATACTCGGAAGTCACATATGTGTATTGGAATCGAACTATCTTACTAAAATATTTATCATAATACCACACAAGTGGTACAGGAACAAGAACATTAGATACAAAAGAACGAACCTACCATGATGTGATAGGGCATAGGGATCTCTGTTATGCTTGTGCAATATCATGCTCTTGAAACTAAAGGTCTCAAAGTTGGACTACCAAGCATGAAAGTGTTAAGAAGGTAAAACAATGTTATGAGAATTCGGTATTGGTCAATCTTAAGGAAGTTCCTTACGTATATGGTTTCAATGATTTTGAAGGTGTCTCGTTTGATGACAGAAATTGCTTTAGATAAGCCGAGTAATTGCTGGAGTAGTGGATCAACATTGACATGAAACAAGGAGACAGCCCACCCAAACTTTGAAAAATTATACATGGTCGAAAATATATTTATGGGCTATTTGCTCCACAGTGTAAGCTTTTCGGGTATAACCATGGCCTATTATTTGCCCTACCATGCAATAACAGTGGGAGATCCTCCCCACGTTAAAATATATTCTAAATCTAACGCTCTTCTTCATAGACATCAGACAAGGTTGCATAACATCTGAACATACATGTGAATATTGTGTGGATTATGCAGGAAACCGCAAGCATGCACAAGTTCAAGCTCAAACGTGATCGCTGATTACCTACATCTAAAACAATGAAAACGTCAGGCCTAATTGCAAGGGCTTCAAGAGCTTCTGCTTGAGAGAGGCTTCTCGGATATCCATCCAAAAGCCACCCATTCTCTGAGGCATCATGCTGTGAAAGTCGCTCCTTAACCATCTACCGATGAAAAGAGATATATGAAGTTATCAAGTTGCATCATAAAGGACATACTAAGGAGAACTAAGAATCAAACGCACCATGACGACAATATTGTCTGGAACAAGCTTACCTTGTTCCATATATTGCTTAGCCTGCTTTCCCTTCTCTGTTCCAACTGCAACTTCGGCAGATATATGCACCAAACCATGCTGGATTCATGAGGCTATGTAATTCAATTTGTATTGTTAACTTACACCAAAATGTGATTAGGCAAAAGAAGAGGAAAAGCCAGAATGAGAAAGAAAAGACCAACTGCGGAATCAATGGCAGGACCTATCATGTTTAGTCATTCCTTTCTACACATCACATGCATTCAGGACACGAACAAAAATAGCTTAGGTATTTAGAAAATCCACATAACCACTATCCCTTATGATCTCTCACCAGTCCTTCACATCTAGCTTGTGTAGGACTCCTCTAAGCACAACCCTCTGTATTGAGTTTGACCCAATTTTTGTTAGGAAGCACACATTTCACAATACTTGGTTTATGTTTCTTGTTGAGGAAGGAATCAACATTACACAATGCATTAGAGATATGTTGGGAGAACTTGTCGATGATTTCCACTTTATTCTTCGGATCTTGGAAGCCCTTTTTGAAGAGCTCTCTATTTCTCTACTTCCATGTCAACCACGAGGTGACTCTAAATATGATTTTCTAGTTTACCTGGCTCCGTTCACCGAGATCCCTCATGAGATTATGTGTTAACCATCCTGTCAAGTTTCATGTGAAGAAATTTGTGCGTTGGTCAGGTTTCACTAGCCTGGCCCATATTGTCGCCATCTTACCACAGTCTCATAAAACATGGAGCACATCCTATGTAGGACTGCTGCAAAACTCACAATTACTGTTGCCATTCGCCCAATGGCTATGCCACTCTTTGGTGAACAGTCTATTATGAGTTACAACAAAAAAGGTTTGAATGCATGTTGGTCCTTTCCATTTCCAGATTTGCCTCGAACGATCATTGTCGAGTGTTGTCAAGGCTTGGGAATTAAGTAAATAACAGCTTGCGAGTGTGAACTTTCCTGACGGTGATAGCGTTGCCTACAATTTTTCAATGATGTTTCCACCGATAAAGTTTTTCAACACTTCGCATTTCCACTTTCCATCTCCTTCCATATGTGCCTTGACTTGCATTTGTAAATCCTTAACATCGATATTCCTAGTTAAGCGGTGCTCCAGAGTTCCAGTATCGCTCAACAAGTTATCCTTTCAAAATTTGGTTCGCCCAATTTCTAATTAATGCCTCGGAGCAATCTAGGCCACATTTTCATAATTTCATTCTAGAGAGAGAAGTTTGCTACTTTGTAGCATACATTCCCCCATCTTATCGAAATGCTTCAAATATCTACCTTTAATTACTGAAACCCATAGATCTTCGGAACTTGATAGTAATTTCCATCCCAGTTTCATGAGACAAGCATCATTCACCCCTCTCATGGTGTGCAACCTTAATCCTCCAAAATGTTTTGGGCAACAAAGTGTTTGCCAACCGATGAGATACGGCTTCCTCTCTGAGCTATTCTCTCCCCAAATGAACAGAGAATTAGTTAAGGAGGGTAAAGAATTTATGTAAAGTAAAATAGACTTAGTATTGAATATAAATCTGTAATTTTGATATAGTAATTGGACACATGATATGATATTGATATGATACAGAGATATGAAGCTTGAGAGGTGACCTAAAGTGGATCTTGTGGATTTGGGGATGTTTTAGGTTGACGTATGTATGGATATTGTTGTGATTAATTGGGTAAATATACGATTCTATTAGTGTGGTATTTGGATACTTTGTATCATAGATCCAAGGGGTTGAGCTTGATGAGTAAGTGATTCAATCGTAAGGTCTTTGGCATGATTCACTGAGGGTGGTGTCGGAGGTTAAGAGGATTCAGGAGATTCCTAGGACGTGATTAGTGGTTTGAAATGGCAGAAGTCTTGAGATTAAAATTAAATTTTGTATTGTTGTTGAGTGTTTGATTGAGTATGGTTTGAAATATTTATGTTGCTTAAATTTTTTTGTTAAATATTACATGATTTGGTCAACACACGCACCCAGGTGATTAAAGCATTTGGAAGTAGTTTGACTTTTTTATTAAAAGAATCCAATTGTTGAATGGATCTCACTGTTTATTGATAAATACTAAAATTTAAATTTTAGTTGTGATAGTTTGTTGTTTAGTTATTTCTTGAGTATCGATCATAAACTTTTTTCCTCTCCCGTTTTGGATCGTGAGCCACGTTGGATGAGTCAAAAGGTGTGATAGCTGGGAACGAGTTGACTAGCCGGGCTTGTAGAGAGTGATTAGACAAAGCTGTCAATACCTCCGTTTGCTTTCCCAGTTTGGTTGCACATGTAGTTGATAGTATATACAACATTTTCATGTGTACAAGTTAGATAGAATTAGATGGTTCCTCAAGTTTGGTTTCAGAGGGTAATTTAAACTTCAGAAGCTTCATTTATAAAAATTTAAAAGTTTTGACTTTTTAATGTTCAAAACAGTGTTCTTGCCTTTTCCCAATGAGATAAAACTCTTTCATATGTCAATATTAGCATACTAGCATAATAAATAAATCTGAGTTATTCATCTTGTAGGATACATGTGAGTGATTAAATTTAAATTCAAAAGCATAATGATTATATGTAAACTTGGAAACAATATGTGTATATTTTTTGTTTTTTAATTCAAATTTCCATCATTTATTACTCAAGGTGAATGATTAAGATTTTTTATATAAGTATGCGTTAACATATACCAGATTATCTGTGAAAAAATGTAATAAAAAGAACAATACATAATGGTTTGTTGAAGAATTGTTCACTTAGGAACGGACCAGTTAAAGTTGATCCTCTTTCCCTTTCAAGTCGAAAGTATTCGATAAAACAAAACAACGTCCGCACTCAGCACGTTTTTCTTATGGTGATGCACACTTTTGAGAACTCTAAAATGCACAACTTTTGAAAGAACAACCCGCATATTGTGTTTCTAATTCCATTGTAGAAGAATAAAAGTTGAAGTGGTAAATCAATGGCGGAACCACTTTGAGCAGAGGTGGAAGAGTTGCGGGACGACCTCAAGTGTGACAGACACATCGGCCCCACTTAAGATTTTAGTTAATAGAACATCGTAGGATAAGTTATAGCCCACGGCTAAAATCATGAACTATAATAATACATAGTTTGCCCGTCCTAAACAGATCCGCTGAAGGTATTGTTTGCACTTGTCTTCTCGCATTAATGCAATTTTCTTTCCCATCAACCGGCGGGGTCGTGAGAGACTGTTTTGGGCTTTTTACTTTCTGCGCACAACTTTAAACGCTCTCAGTATACCAGCAATGCATGGGTTGCATGCACCAGGACACATGGCCTCTTGCAAACGGCCAAAGTATCACGCAAAGAATTCACCATCTCTCTCTCTCCATAAAATCTCTCTGTAAAATTTTCCCTCGTCTTGCCTGCTGCTTATGTAGGTGTTACCGTGTCCCATCTCACTATAAATCTTTCCCCTCATCTTGCTTGCTGCATATATAGGTGTTTACCGTGTCTGAGAGAGAGAGAGAGAGAGAAAGAGAGATGGATGGTATAGAGGGGAAAGGCATGGACTACGTGGACAGAAGTGAAGAGCTTGAAGGTGATGATGAATACCATGTTAGAACAGGTGAGGTTTCCTTTCACACATTTATAGTCCCTCAAAACCCAAAGGGATGCAGCGAAAGAGAGTTGCTAGTAGTGAGTTTTGCCCGCGCAGCATTAGCCTTGTTCCTAAAACATGGTCTCTGTCCTTGATGCCCTAACCTAATTCGTCTGAATAGTTTCACTTGGTTGTCCAGCACCTTTGCCTTGTTCCAGTCATTGCCATGACTTTAATTAACGGCTTGCATATACATACATACATACATATATATATACATACATATATATATATGTATATATATATATATGTATGTATATATATATATATGTATATATATATATACATATATATATAATTATATATAGTATATATGTCCATATACATGTATATATATATATAATATATACATATATACATATATATATATATATGTACATATATATATATACATATATATATATATATATATATATATATATATATGTATATATATATATACATGTATATATATATATGTATATATATATATATATGTATATATATATATATATGTATATATATATATATGTATATATATATATACATATATATATATATATATATATATATATATATACATGTATATATATATATATATATATATATATATATATTATACATATATATATATATATATATACATATATATATATATATATATATATATATATATATATATATGTATATATATATATGTGTGTGTGTGTGTGTGTGCGCGCGTGCTATAGATGTTCTATATATATATATATACTATATATATATATATACATATATATTATACATATATATGTGTGTGTGTGTGTGTGTGTGTGTGCGCGCGCGCGTGCTATAGATGTTCTATCCGTCTTTGCCTTAACCTCATGCATCCCTTCTCTCATCACAAGTTCTAATGTGTGTGTGTGTGTGTGTGAGAGAGAGAGAGAGAGAGAGAGAGAGAGAGAGAGAGAGAGAGAGAGAGAGAGAGAGAGAGTATATACGTAGATCTAATGGTGATTATTGTGGATTTGAAATGAGATTATACAGGGACGATTTGGACGGCAACAGCACACATAATAACAGCAGTGATAGGTGCCGGGGTTCTTGCGCTGCCGTGGAGCGTAGCTCAGCTGGGCTGGCTGTTCGGGCCGGCTGTTTTGTTGGGGTTCGGGTGGGTGACTTACTACACTGCCATCCTCCTCTGTGACTGCTATAGATACCCTGATAAGATCACTGACACTAGAAATCGCAACTACGCAGAAGCCGTTACTGCAATCTTAGGTAATCTACTCTATTCATTCATTATTTCTACTCATCCTTTCGTTAGTAGGATTCATGCTAGCCTCCAAAACATGATATAAGACCACATAATCTTAAAGAATATCGCACCAAAATACTTCTCTCCTAGTACTGATCTCAATCAGGCGTGCTTTAAGATTTCTGTTAGCTACCTAAGACATCCCCTTCTCCGATATTGTGCGCCTCATCCTCTTGTTTGCCAAGACTGCTTCACAAGATTTCTTTCAATTGGCAGGACCAAAGCAGAAAATGTTATGTGGGGTTTTCCAGCAAGCAAATCTTTGGGGAACCATGATTGGATACACTATCACAACTGCTAGGAGCATGATGTAAGTCTCTCATTTATCAGGTTTTCAGCTAAGAACTTGATTTCTTTTTTCTTGTGGTTGGAGCAATCCATTATATCAGTAAACCAGGTAGTGTGAAAACTTTCCATACAAGAATTTCATTCGTCTGTCTCTGTGTGTGTATGCATGCAGGTATGTGTGTATGTATATTGTATCATAAATATTCATGTATGTATATTCGTCAGCTAAGAATTTCATTTTGGTTGTTAAAACCAACTCAAAAGCATTAGAATGATTTATGAAATGTAAAAAGGCAGATATGCAAATGTAAACTTGATCAAAGTAAAAGGGATTAAACATTATCCTCTTGTAGTACAAGTTCTTCAGTCGTGTATGTGATTACAGAGAACCCAACATGCAGGCACAAGTGTGCTTCTATGGGTGCGAGCACTCACAGAGACGGACACACATACGTGCACCCATGCGTGAACACATGCATTCGTGCACATTATATGATGCGTTATGCATGCATTTGTAATACCATAGTTTCTATTGCTGCATTGGCTTGGTCTAGTAGTAGCTTCATCTTGAAACATTCACATTTACACACTACAATCGCATGAAGGGTTCTACATAATACCTACAACACTATGACCTTCCTTATCTACAAACAGGGCAGTGAAGAAATCGAACTGTTTCCATAAGCACGGCCGAGGCACAAACTGTCGAATGTCTGGCAACTTATACATGATAGCTTTTGGATTCATTGAGGTCATATTGGCTCAGCTTCCTAATCTGGAGAAGGTGACACTGCTCTCAGTCATAGCAGCACTCATGTCATTTGCTTACTCCCTCATAGGTCTTGGCCTTTGTAGTGCTGAAATAGTGCAGAATGCCGAATTCAAAGGGTCCTTGATGGGCATAGCCGTCGGCAGGAACAGTGTGAGTTCGGCTGCTAAGACATGGAATGCCTTCAAAGCCTTGGGGAACATTGCTTTTGCATACACCTTTGCTCCTCTTTTAGTTGAAATACAGGTATATATCTTTATATAATTTGAAAGTATAAGCTATCCTTCACCACTGATCTGTTTCTCTTTTAAGCCACAGTTAGTTATTGAAATTACTTTTTAGAGGTGAACAAATGAAAATTTTCGCGGAAATTTTTTATTTAGGACACATTGACAACGCCTCCACCCGAGAACCAGTCCATGAAGAAAGCTACCTTGTATGGAATTGGTACAACAGCCCTTTTCTATGTGACACTGGGTTGTATAGGTTATGGCGCATTCGGAAACTTGGCTCCTGGAAATTTTCTCACGGACTTCGGATTCTATGAGCCATACTGGCTAATTGATCTTGGTAATATCTGCATTGTCATCCATCTTGTTGGTGCTTACCAGGTAATTAATACTTGTTATTATTCTCCAATTAATGTTTACGATCTAATTTTTCAGTCTTACTAAGGAAATATGCATTGGTGAGCTAGGTCTTCGCCCAGCCAGTTTTTGCCGTGCTAGAGAAGTGGGTTGCATCAACATGGCCTAGATCTAGCTTGTTAAACAAAGTGTACAAAATCGGCTTACCGGGCACGGAATCTTCGTTCAAGTTAACACTAGCAAGGCTGGTTGTACGCACATTGTTCGTCATGCTTATGACAATTGTGGCGATGATCTTGCCATTTTTCAATGAGATCATGGGCTTGATCGGGGCGATCACGTTCTGGCCTCTGACCGTCAACTTCCCGGTGGCGATGTACATGGTCAAGGAGAACATTAAGAGGGGGACGTTTAGATGGATTAAACTGCAAACCCTCAGCGTTGTGACATTAGTCGTCTCTTTACTTGCTGCTGTTGGCTCTGTAGCTGGTCTAGTAGATGGCCTGAGGCATGCTAGCCCATTCAAGAACTATTATTGAAGGAATATATTCGTCTTGCCGACATTATGTAACTGACCATCGTGATTGTTGATCAATGATTTCATATAAGTTCAGGGTTAGTAAGTACATTCTTCTGTTACTCTTCTCGCGTAACGACTAGTGGAGTTGCTGCTCCTGCAACATCCTGATGTATCAACTTTAGCAGCTCAAGCGCAGCTGTCTGAACCTCCTGGTATTCTATTTCCCCCTGCGAGGCTCCTCCTTAGCGAGATGATCGTCACACAAATTAGCTGCTCTGCTAACATGTCTTATCTCAATGCCGGAGCACTTCTCCATCCACTTCAAAATTTGATGCAACGTTTGCCAATTTTCATCCAACTGCACCGAGTTGTCGTAAAACGAAGAGCGGATCCAATCGCAGAAACATTCACAACAAAACAAGATGCACATGGTTCCCAGAGAGACTTCTACTTTGCGGCAATCCGATAAAACATTCCACCATATGAGAAATTTACACCAAAGTGCAAGACGGGAGTCACTCTACTCAGATAACCACTTTATTTCCCATACCACGCTTATAGAATCACACTCAAACGCTCATCTGAATCAGTTCTACTGCGTGTACACACCACAATTCGGAATGGACATCACACCTAATCAAACTTCCCAGCCGATCTCCACCCACTTTCAACCTCGTTGGCTTATAATACAGAATCAGATTAGGCCTCATCTTGATTCAGGCCATATTGCCATTATAAGGAACTTAGCAACTAGCAAACCAGTTTTCCCCTGTGATACAGTAGACGACAATGGATCAGCCTACAATATGGACCGAGTTGATGCTACCTGTAAGCGAACGATCAGGAAAAGTTTCTTCGCTTCCTCAAAACAATCATCCTTAATTTGCGCATGATAACGGCCACGAAATTATGAATGGTAAAACCATGAATTTAGCCACCAGCATGCGTAAAAGATGTTCTCTAATGAAAATAGATATATGTTCACCGACGAGACAACATAATAAAGTAGACCCATGGATCATCGTGTGGCTGTGCATGGACAAACTTGCGACTTGCAAAGGTTTGAAGAAATAAGAGAACTTGCATCATCCAATCTTCATTCGCTCCTACATTTAACATCATCCAATCTTTATTCGGACGACTCCAATCCTCCTGATTAAGTTTGGGCATAAGACAGTTTACTCTTATTCATTAATATTGACAACGAGTTGCAAGATACAACCATATTGTTTCCTAAGGCAGTCAAAGAAATGTCAGTATGGAACTCATCACATCGATTGAGTTGAGAATTTTTCAGCCATATTTTAACATTAAGACACACTTATTTGAGTGATAATATGCTCATTAGTAGTACATGAGTGATAATATGCTCATTAGTAGTACATGAAGTGAATGTAACTCTTAAGTATTTATTATCTATAACAACTACTTTCTTTAGTTACAATTATGTTCTTACATGAGTTATATCTTCTTCAAGTCTACATGTAGTAGTATTCTAAACAAGATTCATCCCAACTTTTCTCTCATTATATAATTTTTTTCTTACTTAATTTTTTAAGAGAGTTTTCAAGTTCAATTGTAGTACTAATTATTGGGTTTGTAACATCATCATTTCTTATTTGTCAGATTGTCTACAACTCGGTTACGTTCATGTAAGATGAACCAAGGGTCTTCGTTGTATCCTCAACATATTTGTTTGGATTTATTACATTCAGTTATTGATATCGGTGACAACAAATAAAGTTAAAGGTTAGTGTTTATCACACCTCAAAGAATAGTGTCATCCTAACTTCCTTTTCAAGATGTTAAATTTAATCTCTTGGGTGCCAACTACTCAAGAATTGTACTATCTACAAGAGATTAACTAACATTCTTTAGGTTTATTTACTAGGATGGTTATTTTCCTTTATCCGACTTTATAAAGTTAGATAAATTTGATGGCAATAATTTTTTACGGTGGCAAAAGAAGATGCATTTCCTTTTTATCACATTAAAGGTCAAATATTTATAAGATGATTGATGGTAGGTCTGTCATGGAACAAATACATGAAATTGAACAAATTGAATAATTTCAAGCAAAATAACATGCACATAGACAAACTTCCTCTTTCACGGAAAAACTTTGAAAGAAGTCTAAAACATATAAAATATTACATCTTTCTTGAGCAATTGGGTAATCACCTTTGACTTGAAGAAGAGTATCATAAATAAGATGTCGGTAAAAAAATAATGCTACTTTCATGAGAAAGTTCATGTGATGAAGGAAGGAAGTCCAACAAGTCCTTAAAGAAAAGACTTTGAGATTCTAAAAAATCTTATACAAGTAGTAGTAGTAACAACAACAATGATAACAAAAGGAAAGAAAGAAAGGCGGTTGTTACTATTGTGGAAAGCTTGGGCATTTCAAGAATGAGTGTCAACTTTTGAAAAAGAACAAAGAGAAGGTTCTAGTTCAAAAAGTAACCTAGTTAATTGTCATATTCAGGTTAACATGATTGAAGATATTGGATCGTGGTGGATAGATTCGGGTGAAACACGCCATGTGTGCAAGAACAATGATCTCTTCAAGATAATCAAAGAAGAAGATGGGGTTGTTACATGTACTTGAGCAATGCTTTAACTATCAAGTCAAGGCAAAGGATTGTAGAACTTGAATTCACTTCTAGTATATGGATGTATACTGTGTACTAGAACTAGAAAAATTTAATTTTCTATACCCTACTTAATAAGTATGGTTTAAGTGTACTAGAGCTAGAAATAATTTTTATTCTATCTACTTAATAAGTTTAGGTTTAAGTCTATATTTGAAGGAGATAAATTTATTCTATCTAAGGGTGGCATGCTTGTGAGAAAGCGGTATCTTTGTGAGATCATGTTTAAGTTGAATTAATAATAATATTAATCTTTTTGTTTATATTATTAAGTCTTTTGATTTATGACATAATCGTTTAGGACATGTTAATTTTAAAAAATTAAATGATATGATGAAATCAGATTTGATTCCAAAAGCAAATAGAAACTCGAAACATGTACAATTGACATGCTAACAAAGATAACTAGGCTTCCGTTTCCAAGAGTAGAATGAAGTTCTAAAGGTGTAAAATTTAATACATTCTTATGTATGCGATTTACTTGGATTGCCTACTATAAGCGGTAGTAAGTAATATTTTGAAAACCTTCATAGATGATTGCACTAGATATTGTTATATATATTTAATGCATTCAAAAGATGAAGTAATAGATAAATATAAGATTTTTAAAATTAAAATAGAACTTTAACATGAGACTTTCATTAAATGTGTAATGTCGATGGGGAAGGAGAATATTATGATCCAAATTATTGAGTCCACTTTAATAATTCATCAAACAACTACACCATAGTCCCCATAATAGAATGGTGTTCTTTGAAAGGAAAAATATGGTGTTGAAAGAAATGGTAAAGTTGTGTTATCTTATTACGGTCTAGCTAAATGTTATTGGGGTGAACCAATATTGACAACTTATTATATTTTAAATAGAGTTTCATATAAAAGGAATAAAATAATCCCATACAAACTCTAGAAGAAAAGAAAGTCAGTCTCAATTATTTTAAAGTGGGGGTTGTAGAGCAATAGTAAAGTTCCCTAAACCCAAAAGGAATAAATTGGGTGAGAGAAGAATTGAATGTATCTTCGTGGGATATGTTGAAAATAGCAAAGCATATAAATTCATAGTAATTGAATTCAATTACTCATATATTGTGAATACAATTAATAATTGAGTCTAATGATGAAATTTTTAAAGAAGATAGATTTAACTCAATTCCAAGATCCAAAAAGACAAAGTTCATTTTAATAGAAATGAACATGATCCAAAGAATAATGTATCAAATAAAGATATATTAGAAAGTTACGTGCCAAGAATAAGTAAAAGAATTAGAAAGATAAAAGCATATGGACTAGATTTCTTCATGTTCCTAGTTGAAAGGACAAAAACTCCATTGTCATGCACCATTATGCTATAATGCAAAAAGTGATCCGAGAAACATTTGAAAAGGTAATGAAGTCTTAAGATGTAGCTTTCTAGAAGGAAGCTATACAAGATGAAATGGACTCAATAATAGGCAATAAAACTTGGAAAATAGTAGACCTCCCACTTGGTTCCAAGCTCATTGGTTGTAAGAGGATATTCAAAAAGAAAATAAAAGTAGATGGTTCTCTTGATAAATTCAAGACAAGACTAGTTGCTAAGGGGTTTACTCAAAAACAAGAGATTGATTACTTTGATACATATGCACCTATAACAAGAATTGCTATCATGAGAGTGTTTATTGCACTTGCCTCTATCTATAAATTTGTTATTCATCAAATAGATGATAAAACAACATTCTTAAATGGTGAGTTGGATAAAGAGGTGTATATGAAGCAAACCGAAGGGTTTGTAGTTCCTACTCAAGAAAACAAATTTTGTAAGTCCTTGTATGGACTAGAGTAAGCCCTAAGCAATGACATTAAAAATTTGACATGAGTTGTTCTTGCAAATGGATATAAATGAATCGACATCTTGTGTGTATAGTAAACCTCATGATGGAAAATGTGTTTTGATTTGTTTATATGTGGATGATATGCTATATTTGGTATTGATTTGGATGAAGTAGAAAACACTAAGATTCTTGCCTAGTAATTTTGACATGAAAGATATGGAGGTAGCAAATGTGATCCAGGGATCAAGATAACTAGAGATGGTAGTAATCTAAGACTATCGCAATTTCATTACATAGAAAAAATATTAAAGAAATTTGATTACTTTGGCACTGTCATCCTAATACTACACCATTTGACTCGAACATTAAATTAGTACTAAATAGTGGTTGTTCGGTTGCACAAAATGATTATGTAAAAATAAATTGGATGCTTGATGTATACTATGACATGTACATGACCAGATGTTGCACATATTGTTAGTAGATTGAGTCAATATACAAGCAATCCAAGTAAGGACCATTGACATGCAATATGAAGAGTATTGAAATACCTAAAGGGAACAATTAATTATAGTTTAACCTATAATGGTAATCTTTCGATTTTGGAAAGATACTTAGATACTGATTGGTTAAGTTATATAGAAGATTATGCTTCAATAAGTGGTTGGTCTTCACTCTTAGTGGGGGTGATGTTTCTTGGGGATCAAAGAAACAAACATGCATTGTCGATTCCACCATGGTTCTTGAATTTGTAGCCTACACTACTGACGGAAAGGAATTTGAATGACTTAGAAACTTGCTTGAGATTCTAATATGACCAAAACCAATGGCACCAATAGTTTTACATTGTGATAGTCAATCAAAACTTTCAAAGGCACATATCATTGTGATAGTCAAAAACTTTCAAAGAAGTAAAAATGGAAAGTCTAGACACCATCTGACTAAGACATAGTTATGCGAAAGACTAGATTACAAATGGAGTTATCTATGTTATTTATATAAGGTCAAAATAGAATCTTGCAGATCCTTTGACAAAAGGATTGACAAGGAATTTGGTGTGGAAAACATCAATAGGGATGAGACTCAAGCTTATATATTAAAATATCACCAATGGTGGAATCTCGACTCACACTTGAGTAGCATTAAGCCTTGAGTTCAATGAGAAAATTACATTATTAGAGTGATTACAAGTACTTACTAAATTTATATACATCCTAAGGTAGAAAGTACTTAGTACCATAATTAAATAAAATGGAAAAGTTAAGTTTTGCTCTTAATAGGCCTATAGCATATATTTGTTGAAGTACTTATTATGGAGTGCTTGATAGAATATACCTATATGAGTGTGAACTGGGGTTAGTTCTTGGAGTTAAGGGCTTAACTCTTAAAGCACTCATGAAAAATGATACAAGAACACAAGGTCACGTTTAATGTGTCACATTAAATATGATATTCAATGGTATCGAGAACTTATGTGTAAGTAGTGCCGCTAGTTCGAATAGATTAAATGGTTCAAAGCTAGTCTACAATTATAATCTGGATTAGTGAAACACATGACTTAATAAGTAAAGGTTCAAATCGTAAGATATCTTTTATGTAAAGCATAAGATTTCCAAAACAATAAAGATTTGGATTTATTTTGAAAATGGTGCTTAAGTAATAATTGTGTTCATTAGTAGCACGTGAAGTGGATGTAACTCTTAAGCATTTAGCATTAATGTTATGGCATTAACAATTACCTTTTTTAGTAATAATTATACTTATTAGTAGCATATTATGAGTTACATCTTTACTATGTCTATATATAGTAGTATTGTAAACAAGATTCATCCCAACTTTTCTCTCATTATGTGACTTCTTTCGTACTTAGTTTTTCAAGAGAGTTTACAAGTCCAATTGTAGCACTAATTGGGTTTACGAAATTATCATTTTTTATTTCTCAGATTGTCTACAACTCGATTGCATTAGTGCAAGATGAACCAAGGGTCTTTATTGTTTCTTAAAGGTGTTTGTCGGGATCCACTACATTTAGTTATTGATATAGGTAGCAGCAAATAAACCTACAGGTTAGTATTTATCATGCTTTGAAGAATAACTCTATCCTAACCTCCTTTTCAAGGTTTTAAATTTGATCTCTCAAGTACCAACTAGTCAAGAACTGTGTCATCTAAAAGAGATCAACTCTAACATACAATGAAAAGGGTAATGGACCTTCCCAAATCTCAAACAAACCTGACGGGAGGAACACCTTAAGGTTGTGACGCCTCCGATTGCTGCCGCAAAACCTGCAAAAAAGGCAAAACCAACAAAGACGTTCTAAACATGGCTCTATGTGATTGACTGAGCCAAATTGAGTGTATTTATGGCTTCACTGATTTGCTTATTCAACACGAGATGAGCTACCGGAACAAGATGCAATCTAGACAAGTCAAACAAGTGATCATTTCTTCAAGTTTTAAAACATCCTTTGTGTAATTTCCATTAAGAAAGTTCTCACTGAAAGAAGTTCAAAGTAAGCTTTTAGGATATGAACGATTGAAAGCACGCACCAGCACATCAAACAAATTTGGTTAGCATGCTCGACCAACATAATATGTACATGTAAGCATCGTATATGCTCTCTGGAGTTCATGAGCCTACATGAGCAAGGTTGACTAGGCTCAACCTATTCTACAGATTATCTTACTAACATAGTAAGAACATGATATTAGCTAGGAAACTTCCCCTCGCTAGTTTCTTCCTCTGTCAACTTCGCCACATCATCTCATTCGGTTCAAAACTGAGTTGACGAAGCTCAAAGTGAGCCTATAGAGCAAAAACAATATGAGCAGCTTGTCGCATTTGGCAGACTATATGATCAGCTCCTTAAGGTTGTCGAAGAAGGTTTTATGTCATGTTGATATGGATTTAAATATGTGAATAAAATAATATGAAATTGGATATGAAACATAATGTGATGTGAATCCATGAATCCTATTTGTATGATTTGTGAAACATGCATGTTTTTAGTCTATTTTCTATTAAGGGTGTATAACTTTTCTATTAGGCAATGTTGTGATTATTCTATTATTTTACTTGTTCTAAAGTTAGTACATCGAGGATGCAAGGTGCCGAGTAGTTGTTTGTCGGAGTTCGAGTATCAATATTGTATGGGCTAGATTAGAGTTGTTTTTAAAATATGAATTTGTTAGATGTAGATTCATGGATTATGTTGGTGGACCCCACACCATAATTAGTACTTGTTGAGCTTATATATATACATTTGACACAAATGGTATTTCATTGTGGATTGTTAAGCTCTCTTTGGCTTTGATGATCATTAGAGTCATACCCGTGTGAGGAGCGTCCATGTGGCAACAATGCGGGTTGCATAATGGCATATCTAGCATTGGTGTAGCACTTACAAACATCTCAATTAGACTCAAAAGAACTTAATTATGCAAATATATAAACTTTGCTAATGAGTCTCTATAGAGCACAGTCACATACAACATTTGATAAGTTGAATTCCAACAATTTCTAATATTTTTTAGTTGGTCTTTTATCTTTTCTTTGACAAATACTCATGTATTCATGTAATGGCTAATTGTCACTCCATACATTAGAACAGTGAAACACTCAATTGCGAAATTGTCAATCCATACAAGCCCCTAATTCTTTTATTTCTTTTCTATATTTTATATATATGGTAATTGATTGTCTAGAAATAAGCATTATTGAAGGATTACGTGCATTTTTAATATAATCAACAAAACTAAGCTTTTGAACAAAAGTAAATGTAAGATATTTTTTGACACATGATAGAGATTTCCAGAAGCAGATCTAACGATGCATGAACTCTCTTGCAGAGAAATTAGGTTTGTTAAACGTCTAAAATCATTTTTGTTAGATGTTTTTTCATTATGTGGTCTCATAATGTACCACAAACATCTCCAGTTTTAAAGTTATAGACCTTTGTAGAATTGCACTTTGCATGTTCTTCATCGAAAGTTTTCTAAAATGAATCTTCAGAGATTTCCAGAAGCAGATCTAATGGTGCAAGAACTCTCTTGCAGAGAAATTAGGTTTGTTAAACGTCTAAAATCATTTCCGTTAGATGTTTTTTCATTATGTGGTCTCATAATGTACCACATACATATCCAGTTTTAAATTTATAGACCTTTGTACAATTCTACTTTGCATGATTAACACTTTCTTCATCGTATAATTTTCTAAAATGAATCTTAAAAAGGTATGAACCTTGTAACTTGGCTTTTGGAGTATGTCCGTCATGTGTGAATGACTCATTGTATACTAACTTATCTGTACATACATTTGATAATTTCATATAAAATATATTTACGTGTACATGCTTGAGTTTATACAAAGAGACTTGTTATAATAAACCAGTGTGTTCTCCCATTTAGTTTATGTGTACATATATCTGTATACAATAATTAGATGTGGGTTTAGCATGCATAAATGAGATTTCAATATATATATGTGTGTGTGTATGTGTGTATGTATGTATGGGGCATTATGAAAAATATGTATTATGTATTTAAAGTTTTATTGTTGCTAGAAAATCAGATGGGTTGGTTAAAACGTGAGAAATCATATTCTTGTGGTATAAAAACTATTTTAAATGTTGGTTAATTAATTATGTGCATAAAAAAAATCACTTTCATGGATTTTGGTAAACCAACAACATTATCTTTGTTATTTACATAAGTAAATTATTAATCTCTTCACTTTTTATGCTTTTGTAATTAAGTAAATTGTTCACATTTGAAATAAGCTCACCTAGCCTGGCTCGACTTGACCCAATGGCCTGACCCACTTAGCCTTTCTGATCCTAAATGAAGCATTACTACCATTAATCATATTCGAAGTATTTTTTGTTCTATGGTATCACTTAAGAATCACTTTTCCTTTATCCTTAGAGCCGGAAGCATCCGTATCATTGTTGGCCATTTAGTTAGTAAAAAAGTTTGAATAAGTTGGAAGCTCGTTTCAGCTTAGAACGGAAAAAAATTAATAAATTGACCAGAGATGAGAAAAGGTGACAAGAAAGGACGTAAAATCTCAAGAGTTAGTGAGAAAGAAAGTATAAAGAGAGAGAGAGAGAGAGAGAGAGAGAGAGAGAGAGAGAGAAATAAAAAATCGGTGACTGTGAGTTTGTATGCTTTAAAATAGGTTAGGTGAAGATGGTTAAGTTACAAATCCAACTTCAAAGTTGAAAGCTTAGAGCCCGCTCTCAATGTTCAAAATCCAAGATGACCCAATCGAGCTCTTAGAAAGACAGATAAAAGTTGAAAGTGGGGAGCCAAAGATGGCTATGGTACATGTGAAGGTTTAGCTTTTATCTTCATATTGTTTATCGACATCCAAACTTTGCTTTCATTAAAAGATATAAATCTTATCTTCGTAGTGTTTATCAAGAGTTGTTTTCAATATTTAAAAAAAATAGTAGTTATTGATATGATATTTAATATTTTATAATATTTTTAAGTTTTAAAATAAAAGTACTAAATAAGATCCAGTCAATTATAGGACCTATTTTAGTTTGGTTCCTGGAAAGGTGGGACGGTAAGAGTGTGTTTGGTTCAACGGGTGAAGCTCTTAGAACTAGAACTACAAACCTAAACCCACATAGGCTTGTAATAATAGTTCCGAGGAACCATGGTTCTTTGTTTGAATTGGCTCCGAATCATTATTCTTTGTTTGATTCACAAGCTGGGCTAATGATTGGGTTCTCATGTGAGGTGAAATAGCAATACTAGAGAGAACGAAGCGCATGAACTTTCGTGCATCTATCGGTCTTGTTCTTGTGGCCCTCCTCTCCCTTGTGCTGACATTTTTTACTCAATTTGGGTCAATAAAACCATAGTTTTATGTCAACGATGGGTTCTTTGTTTAATGCAAAAGAGAACTACGAGAACAAAAAATTGAGGTCCAATTCCCCTAGAACGTTGTATCAAATACACCCTAACCAAACCGGGAGACCCCTATTCCAGTTATAGGTTCTAGGCCAGTTCCGGAATCACTTGGACAGTTACTTGGTGGTTGTGTCTAGTAGGGGTGTTCAACGAAACTGATCAAGTAAAACCAAACCAATTAAACCGATTCAAACAAGTAGTTTGCTTTCATTTTTGCTTTTTTAGGTTAGTTTGATTTGGTTTTGAAAAAGAAAAGAATTATGCTTCGACTTGTGGTTTGATGTTTAGAACCAAATCATAAACCATATATAAGAAAGTTGGACTACGTAAACGACTCGTGCAATCTCAACTAATTAAAAGTCACGGTTGGTTTTTTTTACTAGATACTTAATTGCTCACACATTTACTTTTCACATTTTATTTTTCAATCTCAATCATATAAGACAGAGTTTGCATATGAATAGTTTACATCCTCAACCATGTATATATATAGATATATGTGTGTGAGAGAAAGAGAGTGATTGGATCTCTCCCACCATTGACACTAATATTCATGCCCGATCATTATTTTTCAGGGCTATAAATATAATAATATTATTCTTCATACATTTTCAAAACCTTTAAAATCTTAAGATAACATTTATACTACCGAAAAACAATGGGTAAGCATATCCAAGGTGGGCAAGATTTGATTTTCCATATAATAAATATATACATACACTAAAATATATTATGCATTTAACACTACCTCTCTCTATATATATATGGAGAGAGAGAGAGGTAGTACTAATTTTATAGAGAGAGACAATACTAAATGCATAATGTCTTTCGGTACATAATCTTTCATAAATATCTTCACTATTTGATCTTTGAGATAACGGTTGAATGATAAAACAAAAAGGCAGTACCTTTAATTCAAAGGCAGTACCTTTAATTCAAATCTCTATTGTTGATCATGATAATCGAATGGTGAAGATGTTTATACAAGATTATATACTTAAAGGTGTTACGCATTTACCATTATCTCTACATATACACGTACATACAAATAGAGAGAGAGAATGTGGTATATCCGCACACTCATCTATGCTTAAAACTACTTAAAAATTTCACTTACCTATCAACATATTCAATGATAGAGATTACAATTTAAAAAGCAAAAAATACTGTTGTATTTTTCATGCTTCATGTTAAATGCTTTTTTAGATTCAATTCTCTATGATTGATTTTTCCGATCAAAAAGTAGAGATGTTTAAACAGATTTAAGCTTGTATTATACAAAAACTCCAAGGGCTATTAGCACATGTTAGGTTGTGATATTGAGTCAATTTTAGTGTAGCGATGATCAAACATGAACAGTTTATTATGTAACTTCGTTCATCTATGTATCATAACATGATTTGGGAATGTTGCTACTTCATAGTATAGAATCGAGTTTATTACATTTAATTGTGTAGAATCGAGTTCATAACCGAACTAAACCAAAACTGATGGTTCAGTTTAGTTCAGTTCTATGAATTGTCATGCTTTAGTTTGATTATTCAAGAATCCAGGACCGATCATATTGGTTTGGGTCAAACGTTGAGGCTAGAACAGAGCCAATGCGGGCCACGGATACCCCTAATTAAGGTGGCTGCGTCACCCTGGCACATGATTATGTACACGAATACATGTAGACACAATCCAACTTATTGACAAGCATTCATTCTAACATATAAGCGTGTAAATATTCGATAACTTAAAATTTTGAGCTTTCCATGTAGAAACCCTGAATCTTAGGAGCCAAAACAATTTATGTAAGTCATTGTAATGCAAATGAACACGTCTGTGAGCAATGAATATGAATGCATATCTTATTACAAATGTGTATGTTTTTCCTTCTTTCGTTGAACAAGGGTAAACTCTCTCTCTCTTCCTCTAATTTATCTAAGTCATTGTAATGTAAATGAACACGTCTATGAAAATGAACATGAATGCATATCTTATTCGAAACTTGTATGTTTTTTCTTCTTTCGTTGAACAAGGGTAAACTCTCTCTCTCTCTCTCATATGTTGAACTGTAATCAATATGGGTACTTAACTGTTTTCGACTATATATTATGACGCAACTGGATTACCGAATTCAGCTTAATTCAACTGGAAATTTTCTGTCGTGATTTCGGTGTGATCTTTGTCAGCAAATTATTCTTAGATTTGAAATATAAACTTATATGAGGTAATTTTCTGTCGTGATTTCTACTTGACTGCTATACATCTCTAGGCAGATAGAAAAGGAGGACCAGAAACTTCTCCATGATGATTGGAAGGAAAACATTCGTCCGCTTCTAGATGATGAAGAACTGAACCTCAATCCTTGCCATTTTGGTGTGGAGCAGTACTTCGCTGCTAAGAGTCTCATCGCTTCTCGATCCTTCGATGTGGATAAATACCATGGTTTTGGAATGGTTCCTTTAGCTGACTTGTGAGTGACCTCTGTTTTCCCTCAGTTGGGATGTGATTTACTTTTCTTTACTTTCATCTAATTATGTAGTGTTGGCAGTGGTTCCTTGTTCTGTGTTTGGCTACAAGTTCCATTAAATGCCTTTGTAGTGTAACTTTTCAGATCTCTAGTGCAGTAGAACAGGTTGGTAATGTGTTTGGTAAAACTCATATTTTGGAATTCAAGCAAGAAACCTAGAGCCCTAAGGAGCCCCTTTTGTAAACGGAAGTTAAGATTCTATGAAGTTGTTTTATTTGTTTTTGTAATAGTCTGATTGTTGTTGTTGGCGCCATGACAGAGAGCCTCCTTTCAAGTTTGTTGAAGTAGATTTGGGATATGAAGTTTAGCACCATTTTTTCAGCAAGCTTGCACATGCATCCTCTTGGCATACCTACAAACGCCTGCAAGTTATCAGTATTATCTATAAGGTCCTGCGGAGTAAATTAATACTAAAATATGCTTTACATGGCAGGAGAGAACCTGTATTATCAGTATATCCATTTATTTCTATAGTTGGTAAAGTGCATCACATCTTGTTCTGGTACCTGAATATTTTTGAGGTGCATCATTTGGAGTGACTACTTTCATTGATTTAGTGACTCGTAGATAAATTAGTTTGGTAATGCAGCTTTAATCACAAGACGGGAGGAGAGGACGTTCACTTTACTCTTACTACATATAGTTCTGATGAGGAAGAACCTATGGCAAATCATGACAAAGCAACTGCTTCATAATAGGACAATGTCTCCAAGAGCAGTCCTCCACAGTTATATTCAATTGAAACACAATCAATCATCTTGCAGATCTAAATTTTCAAGTTCAGAGGAGTTCCCTGAAGTTCTTGAAATGATCATGGTGAGATATTTAAAGGCAGGATGCGAGGTGAGATCTAGTTTCACTTTTATCCTTTTCCTTTATAACATTAAGCACATTTCTTCACCTATTCACAATCCCTCTGTTCAGGTTGTTGTGATGGTTTATTTAATTTACTACTCAATCTGTTTACTTTTGATACAATCTTACATTGAGCTATCACCGCAATTAGAAGAAAATTATTAACTTCTTTTTGGTTTCATATGTATGATGATGACCTAGTAGAGATACGCATGACACAGCTAGTCTGCAATTCCTCTTGGTCTACATACTGGAGATTTTGGTTCATGGAGAATCTTGAGTTTGTCTTTGTTCACACCGTACTGCTTTCCACGCACCTGAAAACAGAAAGAGGACTGATAACACCGTTACTTTAAAGTGGCTGACTGAATAACCATGCACTGCAGGATTTTATTTATATGCTCTCTAATTTCGGCTACATTTCTTTTTCCAGATATTCAATACATATGGTAACTTGGGCAATGCTGCCTTGCTGCACAGATATGGCTCTACTGAGGCTGATAACCCTTCTGACGTTGTCAATGTGGATCTTAGGCTTGTAATCGACTGGAGCTCATCATCATTTTCTGCTCGCTACAGTCAATCACGGATGTTGACATGGAGGAAGCTGGGCTTTGCTGGATGCGTTAGCGAGAACTCAAGAGTACTTTGAAATTTCATTCTCTGGGCAACCTCAGTCAGAGCTTGTGGTTCTGCTCTATATCATGTGCTTACCTGAGCAATCATACAGTAAGCTCATTTGTAATGTGGAACCCATTGAAAACTGGGATGAATCCATTAAACATCAGTTGTTTAGTGAGATCATGAACAAAGTGTTGCGGCAGAAAAACATTGAATCAAAAGATTGGATGCTCACCAGCGACGTCTGTGCCGCACTTATTCATCTTGCTAATATTCGTGAAATCTTGTATGGTTCGTGTTCATTCGAGGAGGACATGGAGGCTTTCTGTAGGTGCTGCTATTTGAAGCAACCAAAGCTGTATGATTCATTGTCACTACGAATAAGTGAAAGGAAGATTCTTGCGAAGTTAAGAGTATATGTTAATGATGCATGCAGAAGGAAGAAGCGGGGCCGTTCTTCAAGGATAAACTGGGTTGGTGCTACACATGTTATCAATTGATTCCAAGTACGTTGTTTTCAGATTTCATTCAGTCCACTGAGAAGACTGTCATTCTTTGTATTGTTAAACAAACTACTCGAAGTTGGTGGTCGAATACATAAACATCACGGTGCTTCCTCGGTTTTTGTTTGGACCTTCAAAATCTTCCAAAATTTTTGTTAATAACAAAGGCACAACATCGAGAGAGAGAGAGCTGGACCACCATTTTTCGTCAACGCAAACAGGGCCTAGTCTCCAGAGGCAAGAAAGGTCGATATGTCCGAGTGGTTAAGGAGACAGACTTGAAATCTGTTGGGCTTCGCCCGCGCAGGTTCGAACCCTGCTGAAAGATAGAAAGCCCAATATGTTTTTATCTATTTGGCCATGTATGAAACTATAATGATTTCATTTAATACTTCATAGAAACCGAGATGGGTTTATTTAATTTTCATATATTTTGAAGTGAATTCATAATGAGATACATTTCTCTTTTGTAAAGGAACATATAAGTAGTTCACGTGGCTCAATATGATTCATAGATTTAAGAAAGATTCCTAAGCGTATTGCCAAAAATGCTGATACATTAACTTGCTTTTTGGGCAAGACCTTACAGTCAGACCGTCTCCTCAAACTTTTATATGGAGTCAAGTCTTGTTCGGGTAGGCGAGCCCATCTGTATAATCAACTATCCATGTAATTGCTCGAACAAATTAAACTGCTTGTGTAAATTCTTTCGAAATTTCTTTTCTAGATTTCAGGTGAGGCAGCATCAGCTTGTTCATGGATAGGTCTGTCATAAGGATCTTACGTCTCACCTGAGCCC
Source organism: Brasenia schreberi (assembly GCA_036023115.1). NCBI lineage: Eukaryota > Viridiplantae > Streptophyta > Magnoliopsida > Nymphaeales > Cabombaceae > Brasenia > Brasenia schreberi. Next base: position 16,492,225 of record JAYKKT010000066.1, read on the forward strand.
TACCTTGTAAACAGGCTCGGGACAATCAGGCAGCTCAGGCTGATTCAGGTCTGTAACCAAAGCAAACCAAGCCTTTCCGACACTAAGTGGGGGTAGCTTGGATTCTTGTGTCACCATAGTCCTTGATCCTACGCCATAGTAGCATTAAAGAGTTTCGTCCTGCTTTTCTGCACAAGTATATTTAATCTTTCGTTCCTGGTCCTTCATGGTTCCGTGCTCAATCTCTCCGAGAAACGGTTTCATTCAGAAAACGATCTCCAAACTGCAGGAAAGAAGGGCAGATGGAAGAGGCAAAGAGGCTGCACTAAGAAAAGAGCATCAAAAAGTGGACCACTTGAATCCAATAACGTCTTGCATGAGTTCTCGTAAGCAATGGTTTCCTTCCGACAAAACAATCTTTTTTACAGAGGGACTCGGGCTTTTTGCCACGAGAACCTTCTTCGACTCGAAAGGATTCTTCGTCAAATAAAAAGAATCGCTGCTTCATTGTCCTTACCCTCATGCCTCAGTATGAACAGAAAACGGATGCATTTCTTTTCTGATGAAGGTCTCTCTCTCTCTCTCTCTCTCTCTCTCTCTCTCTCTCTCTCTCTCTCTCTCTCTCTCTCAGGCAGGAGACTACATGAAGAAGAGAAACATGCCAATTAGAGGCTTAAGCTGCACGGCTTCCAAGTATACTTTTTCCGATATGGGACAGCCTTGAGGATGAAGATATAAGTGGTGCCGCTTCTTCGTCTGCATCAGCATTTGCTTGCACGGAATTGCCTCCACTATTGCTACTGTTAGGCTGTAGATCAGATGACTTCTTATCAAGCCTCCAATCCTGCAAAATTTTCACCTGAAATGTTACAAACAATCAAAGAAATACAGTAATCATAACGATCAAAGATGTGAAAACACGGAATTGAGCCAAAAAAGTTATCTGTAGCTACACACCATGTTCCATTTCAACCAGGCCAGGCTGAGTTACGCAAACAAACCCACTCCCAAGTCCATGCTCACAGATTTCTACTAAGTCAATGAAATAGCCTAATCATGTATTCTAAAGCTATGTTTGTAAACCGCATCGCTCCCTGATCTATCACTAACTCCACATTAATCAGCAACCAAAGGTGGCAACCACAAAAGAATCACATTGTTTTTCTTCATTTGACAACAACAACTACTAAGCCTTTTCCCACACTAGATGGGATCGGCTGGATGAATTCTTTGTTTCCACATAACAACAACAACAACTATGCCTTTTCCCATACTAGATGGGGTCTGCTACATGGATTATTTGTTTCCACAGAACCCTATCATAATTTGTAGAATCCATGGTAGATAAGTCCGACAAACTTTTACGGTGGCTGCCGGAAGCCTAACGCAACCTCCTCCTTTATCCGAGCTTGTGACTGGCCATGCAAGGATGATCCCTTACATGGGTGGAGTTTTTTTTCTTCAATTGACAATCAGAGAAATTACCTTGTGGGAGGTGGAACTCCTTTTAACCACGAAACATCGTGAGTAACTAGAAGTGTGTACTGGTTTTGAGAAGGAAAACCAAGAACGTCAGCATGACAACCAAAGCCCATACCCTACTTGGCTAACACCGTTGGGGTGGATTTCTTTAGGTGACAAATTAGCAAAATAGTGTGAAGAGTTTAAACCTTATATATAATTTCAATTGTGGTTAATCGTGTTCATCAGGCATGATGGTGATCAAAACAAGGATGCAGTAAGAAAAGGATAAGCAAGCTTTAGGTATCTAAAGGAGATCAATCTGCAAAGCCCCGATGATATAAAAATTAGACAGCAATCACCTTGGATATTCTCTCTGGGAGAGCATCAGCAGCAGAAGCATGTACATCCCTGACTTTCAGGTAATTATACATCACAACACCACTCAAAGCTGTGGAAAGAAAAAGTTTTAAATTTAGAAAAATTGGTTTGTGGGGAATATCCATAATAGAGAAGGAATGACTCTTTGATGTGCATGGCAAACATAAGTATGTAACTTTCGAAGTTTGGTCAGATGAAGCCCTACCGATGGCATATCCAATAATATTCAATCCAGTAATTGTAGATTCAGGAAATATGACAGTGGATAGAGTAATCAATATCCAATCCTTCAAAACACCAGCAACACGAATTGTAACAGCCCCAGTTCTTCCAATGACTAAGAATATTGAGAAATTCAATGCCAAAGCACAGAGAGCATTTGAGAAAAAAATCCAGAAGTTGAACTGGATCTGCGAAACATCCATCATACGCTTCTCCAACAAATACCACGGCACAAATAAGAACACAAAACTGCAGAGAGTGACAAAAATAAAAGTACAATCATTATTCATGAAAATTGACTTTAAAAAGAAGATAAGATACTATATAGTCCACTTTGAAAAATGGGGGGATAACAGACCAGTAGGGATTAGAAACAAGCAACTATACTAAGTGAGTTAAAAATGACTAACCCCATTTCTGCATTCAATTAGTGATTTTGTCATTGTCACCTCGTGATAGTGGTACCAGTTTCTACAGGTCAATACACAACTACAGCAGTTAACGATTGAACCTGTTTCAGATCTAGGTAACTCCAAATGTAGATGCCCCTTTGCAATGTTAATACTAGATCCAGAAGCGAGCCCAATGGGTCTACCATTAGAGAAAACATATTAGATCCTATAAGGAAAAAATAGTTCTTTTGATGTTAATTGTTGATCTTGCCTAGAAGCAGGGTAAGCTCCCTGTTGGGTACACATTTTCATAAATGATACCTAGCACCATATATTAGCCAGATCTTGCAGGTTTAACCAGGAAAACTAATGACTCCATATTTTAGTTAGCAGACTTTGAGCCTAAGAGCTGTGGCACAGGTGGTGTTCAGACCAAGCCCGACTCATTGACACCCTTACCAACTGGAAAGTCTTATTTCAGACCTTAATCGTAGAAGCCACTACAGAACCTGACAAGTTTACTGGCTACCAAAGCCAAAGCTTAACTTCCAGAAATTCATATATGGCACCTCAAAACAGGATTTCAAGCATTAATTAACTAAGTCATATTTTTCCCTTTGCAATTTGTCTTAACAATTGCACTTGTCAGAAAGCAGTTTTATCTTTCGCTTTCCAGTTATCATCTGTCAAACAAGTCCAGCCTTATTACAGACAAGGTGTTCCTGAGCAACATTACTATGTGATTACTGCAAATGGTGGCTTTGCTATTGACTGAATTTTGGATATGTTTAGATCTTGAAAAGATGCCGGTCTTATTTCCTCAACTAATGGCAGCTTTATAATCCGTGACTACATAAACCAAGGTGTTGGATGAATGAACTGACAACCATAATGTCATGGCTAGAGATTAAGGTTATGAATTGGATGGATCTGCACTATCCCTCTCAGCCTAAAAAGAAATTTGGGAAGATCTCCATTTCTTTTTTGTTGAATGGCTATATGCATCTTGATCAATACTTTGTAGGCACTACATTACATCGAACATCTTAATAGATGGATGTGCTGCATTATCTCTTTGAGGTGGTTGCCTTGCCCGTGACCTGGTAAACTGTACCAACTATATTAAAATGAATTTCCCCATAGGAGGAAATGACAACTCCAACACTGACCAGCACCATGTTCAAGAACACGTCACACCTTGCTTTGTCAGTGCCGCACACAACAGCCACGAGGAAAGTTGCCACTGGCACTGAAACATCAAGTTTTAGAATTAAGGAAATATTGTTCAGACGGAAAGAGAAACATGTGAAGTTCATTAGAACATACTCAGAGCTTTGAGCATCTGGATAAAAGCCACAGAAATATGCAAGTACGCTGTGTTACCAAACCTACACAAGTTGCATATCTGCAAGAGGGGTAGATTAATTAACAACATAGAAAGAAGTTGAGGGATAAAAAGACACACACCAAAGTCCAATATCCTTACATTTGAAATGTCATATTCACAGGTGCTACAACCTGAATAAGAACCAAAAATATTAGATAGAGAGTTATAGCAACACGATAAATATGTTTCTATGATATGACAAGAACCAAAACGAAAGCGCAGAATTTCTGAAACAAGAAAACTTAATGAAGATTTATCATAACATGCAGTTCTGTACAATGTGACTGCTTGCACCGTGTAACTGGAACATAATTTTCACAAGAGACCCCAGAAAAATATTGACAGAACTAAATAGGGTGAAAATTTGAATAGGTTTTCAGTTCAAGATTAAAGAAAAGTGCAAAAGATAGAGAATAGGAGAAAATGCAAGGTTTAAATTCCTCCAAACCAGTATCATCTGCATGAAGATATCAGTAGCACAATAACAGGTGAACTATAAACTCAAAACCAGTTTAATGACAGGAAGTATCTGGAAGCATCTATTCTCTGTTATCTTTATCTCTTATTTTAAGATAAATGACAAAGAACCAAAAGATCCTTCAAATAGATTTTCTTTTTTACAGAATTTTTATGCAAAAGAGCACAATAAAAATGCTGCTAACTTACTCCTTTTTAATTTCCTTCACAGACTTAAACTTTTAGTTTGTTTTACCTAATGAATGATGCCGTACTTTTATACAGGAGAAAAATAAATAGTTCAGATAATTTTTTCCTTATTAATTTTCCTTACAGACTTGAAATCTTTTGTTTGTATTACCTAAAGAATGACATGTGTTAAGTGCAGTAATATATCTTCTTCTAAAGTAATAAGGTTCTGCTTTAACTCAATTTACAAATCTCAGAAATAAGATGATCTACAAATGGGAAGCTGCTTGTATGGGCTCGTGTGCACACAGAGCCGTGCGACTAGGAAGATTGGGAAAAGAAACAGGATAATCAGAAGTTAGCATTGAACTCCACTATTAAATAAATAGCAGCTTTCTTCAGAGACGAGGTAAGATAAGTAACGGGCATGCAGCAATAGAAAAGGCCAGCTGCACCATATGATATGCAAGAAATACCTTGAGAACACGGACAAGAACGAAGGCAACAGCGCCAGAAAATCCCATGTGAATCATGGTAAGCGTAATAGGCAATGGAAAATTGAAATATTTTGGAGATAGAACCCACTGCAAGAACAAAAATGAAATCCTATCAACAATCAAGATCAAGAAAGCAGCTTACTGAAACAAAAATACCATTTTAAAGCCATCTAGTGAACACAGGAACATGTATCCACATGAATCTACTATGTGCTATGTCTAAACATCATCCTCGTACATCAAAATATCCAGCAGAAGTTGAAAACCGTAATAAACCGAGTGAGTCTCATAAGATAGATATACAAAATTACAAATCCTTATACAAAAATAAACCAAATTGCCCCAATGACAACATTTGATACATCTACGCATCAAAGGGGGTAAACATGAAAAGCAGCGTGTTTGAGTCAGTATATAATCCCTCCACAATTCAAAATTTAATCTTATCTCCATTAAGAACTCTATGAGACCTCTAAAAACTACAAACTCTAATATTGCCTGTGATGAGAGAAGCCTGCCTAATACACTTTTAGTTTCCGATTGTCACACAGAAAGCATTGTTTTCCAAATTAAAGAGATTGTATTTTATTGTGTTAGAGACCAAGAACTGCTCAAGTGAACTTGCAACCTTTACTGTGACCTAGATATCTTAATTAAAATCTGCTCATTAGAGAAACAAATCTTATTAGACCTAGAAACTAAGTGTGTGGTCCTATGCCATACCTCGTGTATATGCGCCAAACTGGAGAAATATTAGGTGTTAATTTGTAATAGCGACACTGGGCAATTAGGGCCCAGTAGGTCTATCAAGGAGGACCTATTGGGACTAGGCCTATTAGGGCAATTAGGGCCAGTCAGCCCCAATGGCTGCACTACTAGCCATTGGTTTCATTACAAGTTGTAAAGATGAGAGAAAATGGGAGCAGCAGCTCCCACTGGCTACACTAGTAGCCGTTGGAAGCTGTTGCTCCCATTCTCTCTCATTTTTACAAATTGCAATAAAACCACTATAAATAGAAGGTGTGTGCCATTAATAAAATTTAGAGCTTCTCATGCTCACTTGGCTTGTTTGGTATTGTGTCTATTTGGTTTGTCTTGTGCACCAAGTGTTTGGTGATTTGACTTGAGAAGATCTTGCGCGATCATTTGTGTTTGTCGTTGGTGACATTATCGGTGAAATTGTAGTGCTATTTTCACAAGGACCATTTGGAGTTTTGGAATGGATGGAATTGTATTAATACTATGTTTGGTTCTCATTACCATTTCCTTGAGTGTGTGATCCTCCTATATTCACGTTCCATTATTTTGCAATTTTAAACACAATCATAGATGCAGGGGAACACTTGTCAGTTGTCACATTAAACAAGCAAAAGAGCACATTAGAAATAAGAAACCCACCATGTAAAATAATCTCTCTACATTCGAGTTAAATGCATCTGTTTGGCAAAGGAGCCACAGAGAAAAATAGAAGCCAAATAAGGGACAACAATGACAAACCTGTCTGTCAACTTTCTAGTGATACTAAGAAGCAATATGCAACAAAGTCGAGCATACTAAATGAAGAAGGGAATCTAACCTTGTTATACAGAATAACTCCAGATGACAGCAATAAGTAGATCAGCAAGTAGAGATAGGTAAGCATAAGCGGCTTAGTGATCAACATGTTGAATCTCTTTATAGGCAACATCAGATGCCCTTTCACAAATACCGTTCTCTAAAACAACATCAATCACCCAAGAAGTCCAGGTGTAACATTTTATCTGTGACTCAAGAACCCTGGCAGCACGATTACTTTCTAGCCAAAGCAAGGTCTAAAAACTACAAGGTTGCGATGAATATTATCCATAACAAAATGGCTTGCTCTGAAACGCACCAAGAATGTGATCTATATTGGTCACCTGAAACATCAGAAAGAGGATACATAAAGACAAGGTAATGATGCATACTTACAAAAGGATACTTATATAATACCAACTGACTTCACAAATGCAGAAGTCCAATACTCCGCCCACAAGAAAAGTCAACAATTTAATAGCTATTCTACTTGGTATAGCATGTAGAATTGCTGGAAACGAAAAACCACAAGCATTGCTCAGAGATACATTACATTTGTCCATTCAAAGAAGTAGACTCAGTGAAACTTCCAATTGGACAAAGATCTAATAAATGAATACATAAAGCTTTTATGCCCATCTGAAATTCATGATATTGTCAATAGACCAAGTCACCATACTTCGCCAGCTGCCTATTTCGACGTTCTCAAGTACTGCATTACCCAAGACAAATATTTTAAAGTGAGGGAACATGTGTATATATCCTAGTTCCGATGTTCGAACAGAAGACAAGGAAACGAACCGCCTAATCTGAATCTTTTCCAGTTTCCATGTCACTGAATTTGATGATTTCAGCAATTTCAATACAGTGACACGAATTCGAGAAAAAGAAGTCGAAATTCTTTTGAACTTTGCCTAACAGCGATCTTTTTCTTAACAATGGAACGGAAAGTAAACAGCCGAACCCTACTCTTTTGCAAAGTATTATGGCGTTGAAACTGAATTGACAAGTGATAAACCAAAAGAAGTGTAAAGATCCCCAAGATAATTGATGCTTTGAACTCCTTTTCCAACCTAAACATTCCAAACAACCTCGCCAAACCCCAACTTAAATCAATGAAAAGAAAACAAAGAAAGGTTTATCAAATGAAAAGAATACGATAAAGATCTATAGAAACTGAGATCCACGCGATAACGCAGAAGTCCAAAACACCTCCTCAATTAGTTTGGCTGATCTCTTCCAATGTGTGCATCCTTCCCACAAACTATTCCCGCTTCAACTTAACGATAACCCAGAATGTCATAAAGGAGGAGCAAAAATCTTTTCACATCTCACCAAAGAGAAAAAAAGATGCGCGAGAAGGCAAGATAAATCAAAAAGAATCCGGCACACTTCCGGCAAGAAACGTCTCGGTTCAGTCTTGCTGCCCGAATTTCTCATCCAAGAAACCCGTTTCTTTCACCAATCCACCGCATTCCCTCCAATTTCCCCAATCTTGACCCAATCCCTCGCTCTCGAAAGCAAGCAAAGACGATAAAATCACGCAGAGAGGAAGATAGAAATTTCGGTTCGTACCGATGCGAACACAACTACTTGTACTAAACTTCTACCAAGATCTCCGAACTCCTCTCTCTCTCTCTCTCTCTGGATCTTGCAGTGTACGCTGCACTGCTGTTATTCGGTGATCTTCTACGGAGGGGATCAACAACATATAGAGGAATTTCCTTTTTCACTTCGCCAGAAATGCGGGAGAGGAAAGAGAACTGAAAATATTAAATAACGCGCACCGACAGTAAATAAGGGCGCGTCTGGTGCATTGCCCCCCTCACATTTTTCGTCCACCGTGAGTACGGGTTGCTGATCGGGTCAGCGATTCGTGTCAGGTCAAAAACAGGTCGACCCGACTACAACCTGATAGTGTGCTTAGAAATATAAACTTATACATGACGTATATTACTGTACAAGCTGAAATTTTATAAATATAATATGATTGTCACTTATGCGCTTGTTCATTCTTAAAAAATCTCAATCACTCATTTCAAAAGATTCAAGTATTTTATTCCCATATTTTTTATATGTTTATTTTTACATTATTGCTTTAACTCAACCATTAGATTTGCATGGATATAACGTTAGTATTATACTAGACTTTTCTTATATACAAATATAAGTTTTCTTTACAATGTGCTCACAAAGTTAGTATTATATCAATAATTAGATTTTTCCTTGGTTAATCCTTTAAATAAATATAATCTTCACTTCACAAAAGTGTCAAAGTACACACCTGCTTGCTCAATATTCATAGAGCTTGAGGAATCCAAGAACCAACTGATGAATCACCAAGAACAGGAAAAAATTGCAGAATATTGAAAATCAGACTGGGTTTCTAAGTTCAGTCTCATGTCCATTCAAAATCGCATTAATATGTTCAACCCGTTCAAAGTAAGTAGTTTAGCATACTTTATATAGCACATAGTTTCGGTAAGCAAAACCAATCCACAACCAACTTTTATCTTATGCAAAGCGGATTTGGCACTCATGGAACTCTTGGTCCCTCGTCCGAAAGAATGGCAAAGGGAGAACTCTTTCCCTTGTCTTCAAGGGAAAGAAAGTCATGAGTGGCACTCACGAGAGATTGCAAAGCGTCACCATACAGATAATATAATGCAAATAATACAAATGCCTATTATTTCCAAGGTTGTATGTAGTTAATGACATCGTTTTTTAGGTGTTGGTGCTGCACAATATGATCGACACTTCACGGTGCAAAAGTGTAAGATGGTCTATAAACACAAAACATAATATATGGATCCCTCCTTTAGATTCAATAAATATTTCTCCCCAAACGTCTCAATGCAAAAGCTCCAAATTTTGGTTATGACACTATCTTTAAAAACAAAGTTACAATTTTATTTACTTTGATCAAATGATTATGTAGTTACAATATAGTTGGTGGTCACTTGAACCGGCCTATATTACGAGCACTCATGAAATCCGGAAAGAGGGGTCCCTTTCTAAACTTCATAAGAAGCATCCTTTTACGAAAACAAAAAGATTTATATCAACATAAATCATTTTATTTTTATAAAAAAAAAGATGGATATCATAGAGATGAAATCTCCCAAAGTGGTTATAAGGAAAAACCAAAATGGAAACACGTAGAAGAAAAATGCTATAAAGAGAAAAATCACAAAACAGATTAAATACAAAAAACAGCGTTCTAAGTTCTTCCTTTTTTACTGAAAACTTTTTGAAAGGAAACCTTGTAAAACAAAGTTACCTCGATCAATGCATCATCGGTAAGCTTCCACATTATTTGGTCAGCTCTTTGTCCTTCATTGTTATCGGAGTGACATGATAATCCTTCGAAAAGACTTTGGTATTGTTTTGAGCATCTTTTCTAAATACGCTTTTTTCTGTTACAAAAAGGAAAGTTTATAGGTAAAAGGTGAGAGAATATCAAACAACCATCTTTTGCCAAGTTTTTTTATTCTCCAACCAAAGTTCATCTTGTTTTCTTATTTAAATATACTTTAAAATATATTAAATAGAGTATCATATAAGATTGTATTCTCTATGCCATATGAGGTATGCTTTGGAAGAAAACCATACATGAGTTATCTCTTAGTGTAGAGATCTATTAATCATGTAAAAATCATTGATCAGTTTTGAGATAAGTCCGTCGGTCCTTGAAATGTGTTTTCATTAGATATTTAAAAGGTTCTAAAGGTTATAATTTTATAATAAGGACCATGATAAATAGAAAGTATGGATGTTGAGCTCATAGAAGATATTAAGAATGACATCTTCGGAAATGATGATGATAGTACTAAAGATCTAGTGCATCTCGATTCATCATCATTTGAACTTATGAATATTAATCCAATTGATTTTCTTTTACAAACCAAAACTTGAAGTAGGCATAAAAGAACTAGAGTTACTCTTTCTTAAAGGATTGCCACATTTACCCTGCATAAGTAGTGTGCAACTTAGTGGATTTAGATGGATGGAGTATTAACTTGACTTATCAACAAGTTATTAACTAATCTAAGTCAACATATTAATAAAAAAGAATGGACGAAAAAATTGAATTCATTAAGAAAACTAAGTATAAGAATTTATAGACTTGTCAAACAAATGAAAGTCATAAGATATAATGGGTTCGTAAAAAATATAAAATCGATAGAACAATTGATATTTAAGACGGGGTTGGTTGCAAAGGGCTTTTTACAAAAGGAGATAGATCATGTAGATATATATTTCATTGTTGCAAAATTTGTTTTTAAGAATTATTGTAGCTATTTCTATATTTTATGATTTAGACTGCATTCTTAAATGGTGATTTAAATGAAATAATTTATATATAGCAATCATAAGTGTATATTATTGAAGGCCGAGAAGATAAAGTGTATAGGTTGAAAAAATCTTTACATGATATTAAATAGTCACCTCGTCAATAGTATTTAACTTTTCAAAATACTATTTTAGAATTTAAGTTTGTAGCAAATGAATTAGATCACTATGTATATGTATGAAACATTAGGAGCTACTTTGTTATCCTATTATTATATGTAGATAACATATTGTTGACCGAGAATGACAATGTGATGAGTGTTATTCTAAGTTTGAAATGAAGCATATTAGAGAGACATCCTATGTTCTATGTATAAAGATTTCTCATGATAGAGAATCTAAACTTTTATTTTTGAATTAGAAGAGATATATTGATTATATACTTAAGAAATTTAGAATAAGTAATTATAAACCAGTAAATATACTCGTTGCTAAAGGGGTTAAGTAAGGGTGTCTATCTTGGTGAGGTGAGAAAACAAGGATAATGCCTCTCATGCAGGAGTTGTAGGAAGCATGATGTATGCTATGTTGTGCACGAGACTTATATTAGCTTTATTGTTGGTCTTGTAAGTAGATATTAAAGTAATCCTAGTTAGCGACACTAGATAGTTATGGAAAAGATATTGAGATATCTTAAAGGAACAAAAGATTTAAAATTATGCTTCTAAGCAGATGAACTAAAAGTGGTAGGATATTGAGATGCTGACTTTATTGAGAGTAAAGGTGACAACAAGTCAACCTACAATCAAATATTTTTATTTGGAGGCATTATTATTTAAGCTTATAAGAAAGAGGGTTGTGTAGCATTGCAAACACAAGAAGTTATATTGCTTGCACTGACTACAACGAGTATCATTTAGATATGCCACTTCACATGTGATTTAAAGTTCAATATAGCCAATGATTCGATTGTTATTTATTGTGTCAACAGTCCATTAATTTCTTTAATTAAAAATGGAGTGGATAATGATTAAATATCACTACATTCATGATATGAAATGAGATATTTATATCTTATTGTAACGACCTATAGAGCTCAACCGATGTAGACGTAGGGCTCATCCATACCATGCAGCCAAATCTCGTGAATCATTGACAAATAAATGTGACAAAACCCAAAAAGATCAAACAATAAGTCCAACTGCATTTATTTCTATATAATCAAAGTTCAATATGCGGTAGTAAACAACAAAGGCTAAAAAAAAAAAAAGTCAAACTACAAACAACCTATCAAATCCTACCATAACATAGTGCAATAAAAAGATCTTATCCTCAAGTTCTCCAACCACCTCTGTTGATTAGGTCTTGTAATATTAGATAGAAATATGAGCACGACAATTGTGCTTCTAGATAGATGTGGTCTCTGTATAATTATAACATACTAAAGGCATATTTTCAATTCATTTATTACAATAAAAAACTATATTATAAATTTAAATTAGTATCATCATATCAAAGATGCATGCATATTTAAGCACTCATCAATAATACAAGTTTAGTTTTGATCACAAGACCTCTATCATGGTCACCCACAACCATGTTGTAGGAGTTCCCCCAATCCTCCTCCTATCCAATCACATGGCCTCTGACAATATCCTTAACATGTCAGGCCCAAGACATTAGCGACCGAATCACCGATTCGTTAGGTCCAACTTCTCGGGTCTATGGGACAAAGTATTCATATATCATACTAGTAAAGTCATACATTCACTTTACGTAAACTCTCTGCTCTCGTTGACTAGTTTCATGTATCCCCTGACTAAGCATGTCATATAACTCAACATGAATTGCCCAATGCAACTATAAGTGTAACTAACATAACCAACAAAATAACCAAAACAACTTCAAACATCTACAAGCTAGCACTACCCGATACATCTATCTATGATCTAACGATATCCCATACCACATGAAAAATAGATTCATACCCGATAATGTTTTACGCTTCTACAATGACAACTAGCAAATTAACACTAACAGATACGATCGCAATCCAATAGCATCTCATATTGTCATGGAAGATATATCCATAACCATTAATGGTTTACTCGTATACAAGCACACTCATGTTATGCATCCATATACTCAACAAAGTATTTTTCAATTCTATTTAATAAACCAATACATGCATAATCATTTCACAATCTCATGTATTATTTAAAAGAAAATAAAACTATCTCTAATGCATATGGAAACACATTCACCTATCTTAAACTTCTATATGGATCTAAATATCATAATACTAATCTCTCTTAATCACCTTAATTTAATATCTAAATCATAATAAAAATATAATATTAATAGTTTACATTCAATTACGAAACCAATGATTTAAATTGCATCAAAATCTGACCTAAAATGGATCCAAAATACCCCAAGAACTTAATATGGTTATGTATAACTCTGTATGGATCTAATTAAGAGATCTAAATCCATTCTATTTACTAAAACTGAATATCGGATATATGTTGAAAATCCAATTCAGATTTAAAATCGTGCCTATACAAGGACACTTGGTTTTGTGCCTGAGTTAGTGTCACCAGCAAAATCGTGCCTATACAAGGACACTTGGTTTTGTGCCTGAGTTAGTGTCACCAGCAACTGACACGACACGATTGGGGGGGAGGGGGGGGGGTCTGACATAGCGTGTCACCCGCCGCCCGCGAATTTTGACTACCAAAAATAATAGTTTCCGACTTATTCCTTTCTAGCCATCACCATCAGATGATTCACCACTAGATGACAAACCATTCCCCATAACAACCACCATCTACCAACGTGAGTGTTGCTGAAAAAAGAAGGAAAGGAGCAATTTTGCCCCTTTCTCCAAATCTAGTGAAAAACCTAATGGTTTTCTAGATTTTCGGTGATTTGTCTCTATAAGAACTCGGAAATGTCCCTTAAGGGTTGCCTCCTGTCCCTATGCCATTTCTCCTTTTGAAAAGTCTGATAAAGCTATTTTAATCACTAGAAAATGAAAAACAAAAAACAAAAACTTAACTTGTGAAAATCTGATGGATTTTGATGCGCTTTTTCTCCCTTTGGTGGTTCTTTGGATTTGTGGGAGGGCGATGAAGACCTTTGTGGCCATCGTGTAGCAACACAATAGATGGGTCCCATGCCAGACCTAGGTCGGCTCCAATTAGGCCCAACCTGAACCAGATTTCACATTTATATGCCAACTAGAGATATCTTGGCTAACCCCTTAACTAAATGCATTTAAGAAGATCTCTCTACAAAGCATGTTACATTCATGAGTTAAGATATGCAGTCTTAGTATGGAAGCATATTGTGTGAATTGTAATATAGGAAAAACGTATTGGTTATGAAAAGCAACAACAATTCACTTACAACTGAAAATGATACAACTTGGAAACTCCCAAAATAATAGAAGGTAAAATCAGTGTATCATTATTTTACAAGTGGCAAAATAGAAGAAATAAGTTACAGTGTAACTAATGTTCACTTGATTTAGCCTCTATTAGGAGCACTTGTGAAATCGAGAAAGAGGAGTTTCTTTCCAAATTTCACAAGATGCACTCTTTTGCAAAAAGAAAAAGATATACATCAACATAAATCATTTTATCTTTACAAAAGAAAAGGAAAGAAAAGACCGATATTATGAAGGTGAAATCTTCAAAACAAAGTTATAAGGAAAACCTATAATAGAAACATGTGAAAGGGAAATGCTATTAAGAGAAAAATCACATAAAAAATGAAATACTAAAAACATCGTCCTCAATTCTTTCTTTTTTAGTGAAAGCAAACCTTGTAAAGCAAAATCACCTTGTTTAGTCCACCATCTTCAAGCTTCTACATTGTCTAGTTGGTTCTTCGTCCTTCATTGGTACCAGAGTGACACAATCGATCCTTCGACAAGTCTCTAGTGTTGTCTTGGTCATCTTCCCCAAATCCAACGACAATGTTTTAGGTTTCAACAAGCCATATATATAATAAAAAACTATATATACATGTATATGTATTATATATATAACCTAATAAATGTAATATACTATATCGGTATATATATATATATATATATATATATATATATATATATATATATATATATATATATATATATATATATGTGTGTGTGTGTGTGTGTGTGTGTGTGTGGGGGGGGGGGGCTATTCGGTTCAGCCCACGGCTATGTAAAGACTAGTACTTTAGAGACCCATATAAAATGTGGCCCAACCTCACTCAACCCACATTTTCCCTGGCCCACAAGGCCCAAGGCCGGGACACTCAGATTGGCCCATAATGACATCTCTAAACATCTTGTAGATGGTGCAGGTAAGTGTTGGGGCAGGTGGGTTCGTTCATAGCAGTTTGTTTGTGGCTTTTGTTCCCAACGATCAGTGGGACGGGTCGGGTTTGGCTTGGGTGCAAACCCGCCACCAACTGGCCCATTGGCATTCCTAACAATCGGTGTCCAAAAGCCCTCAGGGACCACGACTAATCCGGGCGACCCAACTCACACAACAAACATAGCTCCTTCGCAAAAAGTAAAAAACAAAGGATACAAACTCGTGACTTGGCCCGTGGGAAGCAAAGAGCCGAACCACTTCAACCAACCAAGTTCGTCCTTTCCTTCTTTCTTCTCAATCTTTCTCTTGCACCATTTCTGGTTATTCCCTTCAAAAGTTCTACTTTTAATTTTTTCAATGTAAATTTCATAATGTGGTGGCGATAAGCGGTTTCCATGCTATGTGGGTATTCCTTGTATTTTATTTTATTGCATTAGATTTCATCCTGAGAGAATATCGTTTAAGATGGTTTGGACATATAGAAAGAAAGAAGATCAAAAGAAGAACCCGTAAGAAGGTTAGAAAAACTAAATTTAGAAAGTATTAAAAGAGCTAGAAGATGACCACAAAAGTGTTGGAAAGAAACAATAAAAATTGATCTAGCTTATTGTGAGTTATCTGCTAACATGGCACACGATAGGGATCTATGGAAACAAAGAATCCATGTAGCCAACCCCGTCTAGTATGGGAAAAGGCTTAGTTATTGTTGTTGTTGTAGATTTCATCCTGTAAAAATTCCTCATTTCTATCTGCTGTTTTTCATCTATATTGAGAATTTTTGGATTTTTTACTGATACCGTTTTGGTTCAATTGGAAGGTAAATGAGAGTGGAGAAGCAGCCAGGCCTGAATTGTTCAAAGGAATATAAAACACGACCGTGCTTTTTTTGGGAGTTAAATGCTAATATAATACACCATAGAGCTCACCGTTGAAACTAAGAGTCCATGTATTGGAGCCACCTAGTGCGGGAAAGGCTTTGTTTTGGTTTATTTTGCTTGAATACGATAAACTGTTTTCCATTTTGTTTTTTTCAGTTGATACAAAATACAAATGAACTGACGAATTATTTATTGTGTGAAATTGTGATCATGATGATGTACTTGGGATGCATTTCTGATCTATACAATATGTATCATGAAATAAGTAGATGGTTCTATGTAGGTTGTGGAGGGTCTGAATATGCAAGAGAAAAGGACATCCCGGTTGTTTTAGACCCCAAGAGTGTGTCTTTACCTTCTGGGGTCTCTTCCACTGGCTTGGTCGATGCTCTTAGGTGGGATCTTCTTGTCTGTTATTTCTCTTTCTTTTCATATTTCTCTTTTTGTTTAATTAGTATATTTGGTAACTTTTTAGAACTCATTGCTGTCGGTAAATGGTAGTATGGCTTTATGCAGTTTCTCTTGAACTTTTAAAGTTGGACATTTTTTATCAGTTTAAAGTTTGACCTTTGATAATTGTTTACTTTCAGTTAAATGATGTTTATCATCGCTGTGTATTTCATTCTGATTGTATCCGATGATGCCAGTAATGCATTCTATGTTGTTGGATTGGGTTCCTTTCTCGCTCTTTCTTTGGTAATTTATATAGTTGTATATTGGATTTTAATATGTTATTCTCGATTAAGAACTGTCATTGGTCTGATATTGCACCCAACTATTAAATGATTAATCCTTTTATTTTCATCCGCTGCTTGGTCCGATGATGCATATAGATTATTGGCCAAGGTCATCACCTGAGTAGGATTCGTAATTGAAGGAAAATGTTGCTATTTTTGTATAACTGGTCACAATGTGCGGCCTCTCCTCCATTGGTCTTGAAGTGCTTTCATTCGGATATAAAAACAATGACGCATCTTTTGTTGCATGGAGAAGTTAACCATGTTCTATTTCTTGTAGAATGATTCTGTGGGCTGTGTCTTGTGGTGCACTCCAGAAGGGATACTTATTTTCTCTCTCTTCTCCTATCAATTCTATTTTCCTGTATTTGCCCCAAAAACAAAAGTGTAAGAAGCTTACGAGGAGATGTATATGGAAATATTGTTCGTATCACATTGTTTTTCAATCATGATACGGCCATATCGTATCATCCAGTAACATATCATAAAATGTTCTAAAGTACTTTTGAAAGTCAAGAAAAATTCTAAACAATTGTTATGAATCAAAATAAGTAGGATAAATATTAGCATTGTATCAAAATAATAGTATATAACTTATTTAAATTATCTAATAAGGTAGTAAACACCTACATAAGCTATATTAAGTTGTCATTAACTAATAATATTAATAAATTCATAATATAAACAAATAAATAACGTAACTGACAATGGAAAAATAATCAAGTAATTTGTCGAGTCTATTATCAAATCACAAAGGAAAATAAAGGTTTATATTTGCATAGATGAGTATGAAATAAAGGAAAACAATGATCAATATAAGAAATTCAACAAAAACTATGAAAATAAAGGAAAAAAGTTTATATATCAAAACGCGAATAAATTGCACTTACACGGTTGAAACAGTGTAGTTTTACAAGTAAAGTGGCAAAATCTCCCTCCCCGTACACGAGTGTAGATAGAGGATAAATGAAGAAGAAAAAGGGCTAATGAAAAATAGGGTTTGACTCATGGACTAGACCCTTATTGCAAGATACGGGATACAGGCGATACCGGCCGTATCGCATGGTACGGGCCAATATATTGACCTGATAAGAGCCTTGTTTCATATCAACATTTTTTATAGGATATGATATGGTCCTTATCGTACGATACATACCGATACACTTAATGCTGGTACATGAGCTTTATGTCTCTTCCTATAGAACATGGTTTTCAACTAGAATGTGAAATTAGTTTTCAATTGTTGTAGTTTTAAAGCATTATGAATCCAGCTGATACACATTCTATTCATTAATTTCATTTGCGCTAGATGTCTGATATATTGCTTTTTGTAAGCAAGGCATGCCTGCGAGATTGTGGAGAACTTCCTCAGTCGTTATTTATTGGTGTCTTACTAGCTACGGCTATACGGCAATCATTTGTAGTTACTTCCCAAGCCATCACAGATTTTCCTCTTGAAGGAACTTGTCACTAAGGCATATATGTAAAAAGCACTAAAGAGTCCAATATCTTTGTGGAGCAGGCGATGTATCTTCTTTTTTTCTTAACATGGTTTTACGTTGATATGAATTTCCAGATTATTTAATTACATTGAGATAAACGATCTCTTACCTGGTATCATATAAGCTTCTCTGTTCTCATGGTAATCTTCTTTCTGCTGTTTGTAACTCTTTTGTTAAATGCAGAGAATTCAAGGTCGACTTTCTTCTGTAATTACATTATCTCCATGATGAAACATGCGATTAAATGGTGAAGTATACAACGTGATCTGGTATTTTGAGGTTCAACCAACCTCAACGGCCATATTTTGTCTGAAGTCAGTCTACCAGTTTGTACTCTTGAACCAGGTGGAAGTTTGGTATTTAATATCATAATGATTGGTATGAGAAGTTGAATTTGTTGGAAAATCCTGTCGTATTGTTCTTTTGTTGGGATGATGGCGTACCACAGCTAATTATTTAGAAAAAAACTCGATTACTCTAGAAACGTCAATAAGATTTGAATGTTTTATTCCTCAAGTCTGTTTGTAGTAAAAGCAATATAGAAGCTGCCCTCTATCCGCTCATGCTCCTTGGAAGAAATGCCATCAAAGGGAGGTGCCCAACGAAGTGAATAGAATGGGTTCTGCTGGTCTGCGTAGAAGGCATGGACATTGAATTGTTGGTAGTTGGTTCAGTTCCAGTATTTAGAAAGTGCCTTGAACAAATTAGCGTATGAGGGCTCTTGTTTTTCAGAACTTGTTGAAAAGTGAAATTTATATTTGATGTATTTTTGAGGAATTTCTTCTTAAAACCCTATTTATTTACTGGATTTTTCTCTGGTGAAATCCAATGGTTAAAGATTTAAATAGCACTTTGAGTGAAACCACAGAAGTCTGACTGGACTTGAAGAGTCGCTGCGTGTTATCTTTCTACTTTACAATGGGTGGAAGTTTGTCTAGAAATTCTTGTCTAGTGAAGGCGGGCTCAAGTCATTGTTCATTTTATTTGAGCTTGTTTCTGATATGAACACATGAACATATAATGAACTGAACCAACCACCCGTTCTTATTTTTGATATTTGTGGCAATCGGTATCACAGTAGCATGCTTTCCACCAGGCATGAACTCAAAATGAGAGAGAGAGAGAGAGAGAGTCTTTAAGATTTCTTTTTTTTGGTAAGGAAGGGAGGCCGAAGCCTAAAAAGACAAACATGCAACCCCTGGGAGTGGAATTTCCCATCATAAGGGCGTCAGAGCTTCCCCCCGCCTGTAGTGTTGAGCTAACGTTCTGGGCGGGTAGTTTTTAGGAAATCCAGAAAAGGAGAAAAAAGGAGATATTTGAGGGGGCAATCCAAGAATCGAACTCGGGACCTCTCGCACCCAAAGCGAGAATCGTACCACTAGACTAGCAAATTTTTCATATTAACAATCCTTGTGAGCACGTGACCCCACCCTGACCCGAAAACTCAGGTATGAGCCGAATAGTGTCCGTGTTATATATCTGTAAGACCCCCCCCCCCACCTCTCTACATATATTTATATGTATGTGCGCATTTGTGATTCTTTTTTGGTAATCAATATGTCTAAGATTTTATTATACATACAACTAGCTTAAATAAATATATATTATACACACATTATGAGGTTTCATTCAGGTTGGGTCAGGGTGGACCTGCAGTTCACCTGAACCCACCCCGTTTACCTGGCTTTCCACCCCTTCTTTCTAAGGTTGTATGCCCATTATAATATTGAGATGAGATATAACCAAATTGGTATCACCAAAACCAAAACTAGCCTACAGATACATAGACGCATAGTGTTATTGTGCTCGACCGGACCCAATCCCCATACTTAAAAATGATTTTACATTAAATCACTGGCACTGCAAATTTGGTAACCTGTTTTTGGTTTGTTTAATTTGATTTTCTTCCAATATTAGAGCAAACTAACTGTTCTTAGCTGGCTAGGGTGTTAACTCACAAGTTACATGCCATGATTTC
>JAYKKT010000066.1:16515000-16712500 GCA_036023115.1 Brasenia schreberi
GAAAGGGCAATTCAGATTTAACCGTAGCATGATTGACAATTCCTTCAATATATTGGTTGATATTGTTATATATAGCACAATTTCAAAGGATATGAAGGTTTCACTTTTCCATAGATCCCTGACTGAGGATGTACCGTCAATGCCTATTAAAAGGCATTCGCAACTGAGGGAAAATATATATCGTGCTTACCTTTAGAAGAATTTCTTTAGATCCATCGGTAGGTGAGGGTCCTCCTTGTGGAACTCAAGTTGTTCGTCAGGGCTGGTTAGTAGTAGATTAAACTGGTGGAGTATAGGGCATGTCTTCCAGGCTTTCATTGAATTTCTGAAACTCAACGCCTTGTCCTTTTCATGTAGATTGCATTTATTTAGAAGGTGTCACTGACACCATGTTGTTATCCAGCAGCTGCCTTTTGTTTGGGAGGGCTGAAGAACAAACAACAACAACAACTAAGCCTTTTCCCATACTAGATGGGGTCGGCTACATGGATTCTTTGTTTCCACAGAGCCCTATCATGTGCCATGTTAGCAGTTAACTCACAATAAGCTAGATCATTCTTGATTGTTTCCTTCCAACACTTTATTCTCGATCCATTGATTCATCTAATTGCATCTACCTAGTTTGGAATATTTCCATTTGGGTGTAGAAGAAATTCAATCTTTTGTGCAGGATGTATTCATAGCTTTCATGAAGCATGTCATTAGAATTTGGTGATAATGTTCAAAACGGTAGCTTCTACAGCATCCTGGTGTACTTAACTGAAAGGTTGCTTGTTAGCTTTTGAAGGGAGGACAAATCTTGATGCATTTTTCTGCTATACTTTGGGATTTCAAATTTTCAATGAGTTTGTAGTTGTAAATAATAGGTGAATGTGAGTTTGAGTTGGAAAAGAGGAGCGAAAGGCCATGACTATCCTAGTTAGATAGAAAAGCTTCCATCATGAAAGGTTTATCATCTGTTTGTTTTACCTGCAGCTTTGTGTCTTTTGCTCTTAATGCTTGTTCTCAAGTGAAAGATTAGCATGGTAGTTTTATATATAACATATCCACCATATTTGATATGCCGCATAAGACTACATATGTGCCGTAATATTCTCTCAAACATTATTGTTGTGGCTTACTCCATGTTTACTATTTTGATGCTAGTCTAGAATGGTTTCCTTTGCAATTCCTTGCTAAGGTCAAATCTTTTTCATAGTGACTTTTAAGGTGGCTCGATTGATGAATCACCGATTATGCTTGTTAGATGTTTTTGATCACAGTGGACCAGAGGTAACATTTGTCAGCTGCTTATTTCTGGGCCTGTTAAGTGCATAATCGGATCACCTAGACTGAGCTTGGCTGCTGGCTAGGCCAGTTCCATGTTCAAAGAGTGAGCTCAAACTTTATTCCAAGCCTGATAATTTTTCTGATTGAGATAAGTTCTTAAAGGGTTACTGATTGAGCTTGGCTGAACCCCGATTTCTTTTCAATAAGAATTTGTTGACCTTTTGTCGAAAAGGTTAGTCCCATCCTCACGAGGAGCATCTTTTCCAACAAATTGATGCGGTGTGATTGAATAGCAGTACCACTCTCTCTAAGACACTACAAAACTTCTTTTAGAGTGCACCATGTGAGAAGTTAAAACATGAATCAAGAAAGAACTATGAATGTGGGCATTTTGGATATGTTCAAATCTTTATAATCAGCTTTAAAGCAAATATAAGCTATTAAATTTACAACAAACAACAACAACAACAACAACTAAGCCTTTTCCCATACTAGATGGGGTCGGCTACATGGATTCTTTGTTTCCACATATCCCTATCATGTGCCATGTTAGCAGTTAACCGGACCCACAATAAGCTAGATCATTCTTTATTGTTTCTTTCCAACACTTTTGTGGTTGTCCTCTACCTCTTTTAATACTTTCAAAATCTAGTTTTTCATACCTTCTTACAGGTTTTTCTTTTTGATCTTCTTTCTATATGACCAAACCACCTTAAACGACATTCTCTCATTTTATCCTCTATTGGTGCCACAAATAATCTATTTCTAATAACCTCATTATGTATACGGTCTTTTCTTGTATGACCACTCATCCATCTCAACATCTTCATTTCTGTCACAGACATCTTTTGTATATGTTGATGATTAGCTACCCAACGCTCATAACCATAAAACATGGCAGGTCTAATTGCTGCTCTATAATATTTATCTTTTAACTTTAATGCCATCTTCTTATCACAAAGAATACTTAATGCTCCTCTCCATTTTAACCAACCAACATTAATTCTATGCGTAACATCTTCATCAATTCTTCTATCACTCTGAAAAATTGACCCTAGGTATTTAAAACTTTCCTTTTGGGGGATGAAATATGTGCCAACATTAATTTCTATGTTCTCTGAAATAACCAAATGATCAAACTTACGTTCCATATACAAACAACAACAACAACTAAGCCTTTTTCCATACTAGACGGGGTCGGCTACATGGATCTTTGTTTCCACAGAGCCCTATCATGTGCCATGTTAGCAGTTAACTCACAATAAGCTAGATCTAAACTTACATTCCATATATTCTGTCTTTATTCTACTAAGTTGGAAGCCTTTACTTTCTAATGTTTCTTTCAATTCCAATTTTCTATTAACTTTTTCCTTAGACTCCTCCACTAACACAATGTCATCTGCAAATAACATACACCAAGGTACTTCATCTTGAATATGTTTTGTTAACTCATTAATCACCATTATAAATAAATATGGACTTAAAGTTGATCCTTGATGTAACAAGAAGTATGTCATTCCTTCATGAGTTCTCACACATGTTTTTGCACCATCGTACATGTCTCTTATAAGATTTATGTATGTCAATGAGATACCTCTTTTTTCCAAGGTTCACCAAAGAACCTCCCTCAGTATCCTATCGTAAGCTTTTTCTAGATCAATAAATATCATGTGAAGGTCTTTCTTTGTTGCTCTAAAATGTTCGATAAGACGTCTCAAAAGGTGAATCTCTTCATCATTAGATCTGCCTGACATGAATCCAAATTAGACCTACGTTCGATAATTTTTCCCCACAAATTCATAGTATGACTCATTAACTTGATACCCCGATAATTCGCACAATACTAAATGTCTCTCTTGTTCTTATATATGGGTATGAGTGTATTCACTCTCCATTCCTTTGGACATATTTTGGTTTTGCCATATTTCATTAAATAGTCTTGTGAGCCTAGTGATTCTTGTTTCTCCTAGGATTTTCCAAACTTTTATAGGAATATTGTCTGTGATTTACCACCCTTCATATGTTTAAGAGTCTCTTTGACTTCATTCTTTTGAATACATCGATAGAAATTGTGGTTTATATACTTTTCTGATTTGGCTAACTCTCCTAAGTTAATACTAACATCTTTATTTTCATTAAAAGGCTTATAAAAATAGTTTTTTCATCTATTTCTTATATCATCATTTGCCACTAGAATTTTTTCATCCTCGTCTTTGATGCATCTAACAAAATTAAGATATTTAGTTTTCTTGTCTCTAGCCCTAGTTATCCTAAAAATAACTCATTCATCCTCTTTTGAGTTGAGTTTTTTTATATAAATCCTCCCAAATTTTAGCTTTTGCTTCACTGACGATCTTTTTTGCTTCATTCTTTGCTTTCTTATAAGACTCTAAAGTTTCACTAGTTTTCTTAGCATGTAACATGCTCTCTTTGCCTTTGTTTTATTTTGCACTACTTCACTCCACCACCAAGCTTCTTTTTGTGTCGGTACCCCTCCCTTAGATTCACCTAACATATCTTTCACCACTTTCCTAATATGTATAGCCATATTGTTCCACATATCACAAGGTGTACCAACATAATTCCAAGCATCTCCTTGAAGGTCTTTCTGTTTAAATGTATCTTCTTTCTCGCTTTTGAGGTTCCACCATTTAGTTTGAATAACTCGATGCACTCTTTTCTTCTTTATCTATTTTTTATTTGTAAATCCATAACTAAAGGTCGATGTTGGGTGGTTAAGCTTTCTCCTGGAATTACCTTGCAATCTTTACAACACACTCTATATTTTTTTCTATAAATAAAGTAATCAATTTGTGTTTGTGATAAGCCACTCTTATAAGTAATTAAATGTTCATCTCATTTTTTTAAGATTGTATTGACTATAAAGAGATCCAATGCCATAGCAAAATTTAAAATTCCCTACCTTCATCATTTATATCCCCAAAACCAAAGTTTTCATGAATACCTTAATATCCTAATGTCTCTTTACCGACATGTCCATTTAAGCTATTAAATTTACTGAGAATTTATTCTTTTGGGAAATAGAATTACTTATGTAGTCAAGGTTTTCTTCATTCCGTGCTGCCAACTTGTTCTTTTAAATCTTCTTTTCTGCTTAAAAGGGGATACTCCATTTATATTTTGTTACCAGTCAAATAATCATCTTCTTCATCCTGCTTATGCTTTCTTATTTTGCCATATGATGCAGGGAGCCCTGTGTCACGATGGGCATCTGTAGCTTTTGGTGCTGGTGTGGGTATTGGAACAGCATATACTGAGTGCTCTTATAAATTTGGTGGTTGTCCAAAATTTTCTGTACCATCGAAAAACCCTGCTGCATCTACTGTAGAACCTTCCCAAGTAAGTCCCTCGGTGTTACACTATCTGTGACCTGCTCCATGTTATGGCTTTTGAGAAAACTAATTTTGATGTGATCACCAAATCATATCATGAAACTAGTTCAAAGTCATGGTGTTCAGACACTAACAATTTTGCTTCATCTAATCGCATCTTAATTGTTTTCTATGCTGTCTGTACCATTTATAGTGATCCCTAGATTAGAAATCATGTGATCATATGGTCGGCCTAGATCTAGTTAAGCTCTATGCCTGAATTCTTTTGCTAGTCTTAGGCCTTCTTGATAGTAAAAGTGGACCTTTATGTTGTGAATTTGACCTTTTTTACTGGAATGGGAAAGGAACTTTGCACAAATATGAAATAGCTATCAGTTTCGATATGGCAGTAAGACTGCAAGTAGTCATCTAGTTTATGAGGTGGCACTGATCCCAAAGTCACAGTTTTGTGCTTTGATTTGTTCTCAAGCTATTACAAGCATTAAATCTTCACAAATGCAAACAGTTGTTAGTTGATCTTGGGCACAATATTGTAAACAATTGTCGATATTTATAGTTGGAAGCAGCCCGATCACGTATCGTCAAGTATCAAATCAATAAGTCACATACAAACACACCCGAAAATGGGTGAAAGTGATATTTACACCAATTTAGAGTGTATAGGAGAGAGAGGGTCCCAACGGCTATCTCAACTAGCCGTTGGGAGTTGGATCCCTAAGGCCCTGGCCAAGGCCCTTTTATCCCGGCCAGGTTAAGGTGGTCCATGGGCCCTAATGGCCCGTGCTTATTACATGTTTTAACACCCTCTTTCAAACTCACGGTAAATTACCAAAAGTTTGTCTAACAAAATCATAAATCAAATAGAGCTCAATTCTTGTGTTTACTTGGAACAAGAATTTTTATGATAATAGTATCCAAATTGCCACAACTTTCTTCGAAACATCTTTTCACAACCAAAACATTAATTTGTTTTTCATCCTACATGAAAATTAATGAATTATCAATACACACATTCACTCAACTTCTAAAACCAACAAGATAATTTATGATATCTAATGCAGAAGGCAAACAAAAAATGAGTCAAATAAGTTCATGAAGTTGATTTGCTCTAATTCAAGAAAGTTATTTAATAGAAAACATTGATATCATCCAAATAAGATTGTCTATTATAATAAATAGGTTCATAAATCACTATAAACTTGTGATATTATAAGAGAACCTTGGTATATTGAATAAGCTTTTTAAGGTTAAGTTCAAAACCCGAGTTTTAAGGACAAACTTGAACCAAAACAAGCTTTTTAAGGCAAAACTCAAAACCTAAGTCAAACAAGTTTTTTAAGGTTAAACTCAAAACCCGTAAAATAAAACAAGCTTTAAGGCTAAGCTCAAACATGAGTTTTGATGATAAACTCGAACCTAAACAAGTTTTTTAATGCAAAGCTCAAAACCTTCGTATATACAATTCCCAAGGCCCTTAAATATCCTTTAAACTCAAAAGTGATTATATCGTTCCAAAAATAAGACAATTTATTAAGATGATTAAAACAAGTCAAAGGAATCAACTTCATGTTTTTGAAAAAGTCTTATAAGGTTTATTTCATAATTCTCTTAAAATAATTTTATCAAATGCAAGCTAATCAAGATAACTATAAGTGCTTTTTCAATATTGATTACTCTCAACCAAAAGGCCAACAACATGAAACATCTTAATCCCAAAGATCTCCAATAAAAAGCCAACAAACTGAGATAATAATCTAATGAAAAAGCAACATTATAGTTATCAAGATCACAACTCCTTAGATAATAATAAGTGCATCTTCAAATATCAATTAATTTTCAACAAAAAGATTTTAATCACAAAGATCTCTAATAAAAGGTCAACAAACGAAAATCATAATATAATGAAAAAGCAACCTTAAAGTTATCAAGATCACAAATCCTCAAATAACAATAAGTGCATCTTCAAATATCAATTAATTTTCAATAAAAAGCCACCAACATAAAGCACCTTAATAACAAAGGTCTTCATCAAAAGGCCAACAACATGGATCTTAGTTATACAAGTGCAACTTATTGTCAACAAACATTTTTTCAATTAATTCAACAACTAAGTTTTAATTCTCAAATAATAATAAGTACATCTTCAATCATGATTTTCAGCAAAAGGCCAAGAACATGAAACACCTTAATCACAAAGGTCTTCAACAAAAGGCCAACAACATGGATTTTAATTATACAGGAAGATACAACTTATTATTTTCTAATAAATACATTTTTGATCTAATCAATAGTCAAGTTTGAAAACATTCAAATATTAAAAACAAACAAGTTTGAAGAAACACACCCGGATGAGCTTAAGTCTGAATATCATGCAAAGTTGACTCGGATCGAATAGCCAAATCTGTTTATATAACTGTGCAATGCAAATACTATACAAACATACAATAATATCTAAATGGATTTCAAGCAATATAATAAAAACAAAGTTATCATTAGTATCAAGCCTTTCCAATCATGATTATATAAACACAAATTTGCACCAAAATAAATTAGGATTTCTCGTAGAAAGGAAAGATAAACCAATAAACCGTCCTTAAGCCAAAAACATATCGCACAACACATACATGAAACAAGTTCTGATAACAACCATGAACTAAAAGTAACGATTATCAAGATTCATAGCAAAAGAAATACTATTAAGTTTATGCTTTTCTGTATTAGAACTCTAGATGTCATGTAAGGTTTCCCAATAAAGCAGACAAATGCATCTTCCCAAACCATCAAAAGAAAGCAAATTTCTATAGAAAATGAAGGTACAAGTAACTCAACTACTATCCATCAACCAACAAATCTAGAAGATGGAATTCCAGAGATAGAACAAACAACACAAGTACAAGCTTAATAGTCATATGAGAAATCCAATTTTGGTGATAGGCAACTCGAATGAGCTAATCTATCGTCTTCTTCACAAAAATTGATGATCAAATCTCAAAACATTTTTAACGAAAGCGAAGCACAACTAGAAAACATTATTACTTAGATCAAGCAACTCAACAATTTCTAGAAACTATATGCCAAAAACAACAAACTTAGCAAGGGCAAGACATGGATCAACAACTAAAAACAATGATTTTACACAACTTTTGAAAAACAAGAATGTCAAACACACTAGCCTAACTTGTGGGTCATTTTTAGAAATTCGGTGAGCTTTAAAACTTAAAGTATCTAATTGGAAGCACATAACTTGTCTTAATTAGCACATCTAAGACGTTAACAAAAACTAAATTTTCAAATGTTTTGAATATATTATGCATCAAACATGGCTAAAAATTTATTTTAGCCAAGAATCGTTCATTAAAATCACAAGATCAAGTTCAAAAACACAAAAAGCATGTATACAACAGAAACGATAAACATTTATTACTAAGAAAAGTTATAATCGATATTTTCATAATGAACACATCCAAAATTATCAAAAGTCAAGAAATATTTGCTATGAAAAATCGTACATTACTAAAGAAAATTTTATAAGTGAACACATCCAAACATAATGTCATACTGGCAAGATTCAAGAGAAGACTAAACTTACAAGAAATTTCAAAATTTCTATGAAGATAATATAATTTCTCTTGAAAATTTCATTCTTTTCCTTCAATTTTAAACCAAACAAATTTTTTAAAGTTACCTTGAACTTCAGATGAATCCAAAAGAGGGTGAAACCGTGAAAGAGATATTTTTAGGATAGCTAGGACTAGAGATACGAAAACTAAGGATCTTAATTTTATTAGATGCATCAAAGATGAGGATGAGAAAATTCTAGTGGCAAATGATGATATAAAAAATAGATGAAAAAACTATTTTTATAAGTTTTTTAATGAAATAAAGATGTTAATATTAGCTTAGGAGAGTTAGCCAAATCAGAAAAGTATATAAACCGCAATTTTTATCGACGTATTCAAAAGAATGAAGTCAAAGTGGCTCTTAAACATATGAAGGGTGGTAAATCGGTAGGACGAGACAATATTCCTATAGAAGTTTGGAAAATCCTAGGAGAAACAGGAAGCTCACAAGACTATTTAATGAAATATAGAGAAACCAAAAGATGCCCGAGGAATGGAGAGTGAGTACACTTATACCCATATAAAAGAACAAGAGAGACATTCATAATTATGCGAATTATCGAGGTATCAAGTTAATGAGCCATACTATGAAATTATGGGAAAGAATTATTGAATATAAGTTAAGACAAGTATGAGTATAACAGAGAACCAATTTGAATTCATGCCTGACAGATCTACTGTTGAAGCAATTCACCTTTTGAGACGTCTTATGAAACATTTTTACAACAAAAAAGAAAGACCTTTACATGATATTTATTGATCTAGAAAAAGCTTACGATAGGGTACCGAGAGAGGTTCATTAGAGAACCTTAGAAAAAGTGGTATCCCATTGACATACATAAACCTTATAAGAGACATGTACGATGATGCAAAAACTTATGTGAGGACTCATGAAGGAATGTCAAACTTCTTTGAAGTTAATATTGGGTTACATCAAGGATCAACTTTAAGTCCATACTTATTTATAATGGTGATTGATGAGTTAACAACATATTCAAGATGAAGTACCTTGGTGTATGTTATTTATGTTAGTGGAGGAGTATAAGGAAAAAGTTAACAGAAAATTGGAACCATGGAGAGAATCATTAGAAAGTAAATACTTTCAACTTAGTAGAACAAAGATAAAATATATCGAATGTAAGTTTGATCATTTGGTTATTTCAGAGAACATAGAAATTAATGTTGGCACACATTCCATCCCCCAAAAGAAAAGTTTTAAATACCTAGGGTCAATTTTTTAGAGTGATAGAAGAATTGATGGAGATGTTACACATAGAATTAATGCTGGTTGGTTAAAATGGAGAGGAGTATTAAGTATTCTTTGTGATAATAAGATAGCATTAAAGTTAAAAGATAAATATTATAGAGCAGCAATTAGACCTGCCATGTTTTATGGTTATGAGTGTTGGGTAGTTAATCATCAACATGTACAAAAGATGTCTGTGACAGAAATGAAGATGTTGAGATAGATGAGTGGTCATAAAAGAAAAGACCGTATACATAATGAGGTTATTAGAAACAAATTAGGAGTAGCACCAATAGAGGATAAAATGAGAGAATATCATTTAAGATGGTTTGGATATATAAAAAGAAGATCAAAAGAACCTTTAAGAAGGTATGAAAAACTAGATTTTGAAAGTATTAAAAGAGGTAGAGAACGACCACAAAAGTATTGGAAAGAAACAACAATAAAGAATGATCTATAGCTTATTGTGAGTTAATTGTTAACATGGCACATGATAGGGCTATGTAGAAACAAAGAATCCATGTAGTTGATCCCGTCTAGTATGGGAAAAGGCTTAGTTGTTATAATTGTTGTTGTACCTTAAACTTCGAAAT
The DNA here is from genome assembly GCA_036023115.1 of Brasenia schreberi. Taxonomy (NCBI): domain Eukaryota; kingdom Viridiplantae; phylum Streptophyta; class Magnoliopsida; order Nymphaeales; family Cabombaceae; genus Brasenia; species Brasenia schreberi. The sequence goes on from JAYKKT010000066.1 coordinate 16,525,082, forward strand.
GTTAAAAACCAAGAGTCGTAGATTTCTCCAAGTTGTCATGCTTCCCAATGTACTCGATTTATTCAAAATGAATATTTGATACTATGTAAACAATTGTCGATATTCATAGTTGGAAGCAGCCGGATCACGTATCGTCAAGTATCAAATCAAGTCAGGTACAAACACACCCGAGAAGGAGTGTTTAAGTAAGAACAAATCAAAGTCACAAGTCAAGCCAAATATCAAAGAACTCCAAATCCAGCTTGAATTTATTAATGGGAGATTAATCTATTTATAGAGGAAGAAGTGGTATTTACAGCAATTTAGAGTATATAGGAGAGAGAGGGTCCCAACGACTATCTCAACTAAGTCTCCCTTTTAACCAGAAAATGCGATCGAATCCAGCTATCTTCCAATGTTATACTCTCCAATATTTGTTGAAGATGCCTGCTGGAAAAACTTATATTTGGGATGGAAGGACACCTAGTAATCTGGAGAACAGATACTTGAACTTGGCAGCACCCCTGTTCTTTCAAAGTCTGCTTTATCATCAAATAGTTATTTTCTTTATTAGCAAAATTCCGTAGGTAATGTTGTTTACTTTGTTCCTGTGGTCTTGAGCCTAAACTGTCAAGTTGATTATGATTGTTAGATGTGTTATCTTCTACAGATTAGACCAACGATTGCTAGTCTTTGATCTTTATCAGTTATTGGTCTTGCCAGGTTGAACATGTACAGGAAGACTAGAGCTGGATTTATCAGGATCATCTGAGGTCTCTAGAGTTCCACCAGCAAGATTGCAAAAGTAATCAAGATTTTTTTTTTGTTTTGCTTATCATTGACACTTTCTGAGAAATGGTAACAGTTCTCGCAACCACATAAGATTTTTGTTGAAGGAATAGTACATGAAGTTTTCACTTTCCTGTTGTGGATTAAAAAATAAATAGATGTTCATGGATGTAACTTTGTTTCTTTAGATGAAGCAGGCCCTTTACAATTAGTTTCGTCCTCTTTCTTCCAGATATTTTTTGTATTAAATATCTTGATGGCCTTGTTGTGGTTCTGAGCATTTCTATACTTGTAATCAGGCCCTAAATGAGCTTCGGTCGACTTGCCAAGTTGACCGACTATGGTTTGCCATGTCTAATTACGCGGAAACTAAAATATTATTAACATCACACGAATCAGAAGCAACATTATTTTCAGGGAACCACAATATGGTTAGAAAAATTGCTCAGATGGCTCACAAGTCCCATTCTCAGGCAACCAAGAATGGTACGGAAACTTTTTAGTTTGTGTCACGTAACAAGGGATGCATGGCATTAGAACCCCAAACATGTAAAAGGCTATCCAATTGCCAATTGACAGTTTCAGATTTGATTGCTTCAGTTTCACTGATTAACAAGTTGTTCTCAACTTACTTGGTTTTATGTCGCAAGCAGAGTGCATTTCTTTCACTCTGGTTGCTAGAAAGCCGACCACAGATCCAACTTCTATGGCCACTAGCCCACTAACATGAGCTTGCTTCACAGACCGTGGGGATTGTCTCGATTTGAGGTGTTGGTCTAAGATGACTTGAATTGTGCTTTTGGTGCTACATCATGATCTCCTAGATCACCTGATCCAGCCTCCCATATGAGAGTCGTCTTAGCAGAAGCAGACAAGTTAACTACTTCAAACCTTGAATTGTTCAACCCACCATGACTTTTTTTGTGCACGCATTTACTGCAAATCACTGAAGGAAGAATTAGAACAGAAATGGGCAGAGAGAGAGAGAGACCTCTTGTGGAATGCCCTGATAATGAGAAAGAAGCCAACAGTCTTTCTGATTTATTATTGCAAACTCTACTTGGAAAAAAGCATAACAGTTCAAGCAAACAGCTTCATGACCTTACAAAGAGCCTACGTCCAGGCATCTTCCTCTACATAAGCTCGCACTCGTGCACTCTCACATACAGACACGCGCACACACCCTTGCGTCTCTCAAAAGAAGTTTATTAAGCGTGGAGTTTGATTTATAGCTTTTCCCTGTCCATGGCCACTTCAACATCACGGTTCATCTTCTTTGTGTACATCTCCTTGAAAGTTACAGGCTTTTCAATCACTGGCTTCTCACCCTCCGCCAGCTTCAATGGATAGATCAGGGCATTCTGGGCTGGATACTGAAATGCACCAATAGATAAGCGGCTTGACTCTGAATTCACCACCACCTGGTGCTCCACGGCTTTAAACCTTCCATTGCTCAAAACCTTTTTACATCAAAAGGACAGAAAATTAATTAAGACGGATATTCAAATTGTTAAAATCATCTAATTAAGCTATTGCCGTGTCCTCTATCACACTCTACTCACAAACTTTTGGGTTTTTACCAATTTTTTAAAAAGAAAGTAGCGTCGTTTCTTACCGTGTCGTGCTGTCGTAAAATTGACTTAAACCGCGACCTGCTACATGTACAGGTACTTATAAATGCTATGAGGTGAAAGCTAGATTGAATTTAAGGGATCAGTTGGCCTTATAAATGAACAGGTGCATGATTTTTGTGATTTGCACGAAGGTTTTGGGCTGGCTTTTCAAACCTATATTTTGTTTCCTTATTTGTGGTAAAGTTTCACATATCAACATGCATGTGTCATGTGGAAGATGGAAGATGACAAATTTCAGGGTTGGCTGTACGGTTTTAGGCCCAAGAGGCAGCATAGTCGTCAAACCGAGTGCAGTTTTCTCGTGTCATAAGTCTAAAAACAGAGCACCATGCTATGCTAGAGCACTGTGGAGAGTTTAATCTTGACTCGACCTCCACTAATCTCGATCGACCCACATTTGCAAACTCGTTAAAGCTCGAGCAACTTGAATTCGATCCAACCCAAGCTTTCAACGTGCCAAAATCTCACCTAGGCTTGGTTCATGTGCACCACCTTAAGTGGTGTACGAAACGAAACATACTATACAATACCTTAAGGTGCTCGCCGAGGTTGATGACGAACGCACCCGGGATGGGCTTGACGGTGAGCCAGGTCTTGCCGTCGTCCCTGGTTATCTGCAACCCACCTACTTGGTCCTGCAACAAGATGGTGATCGTGCCCGGGTCGGTGTGTCTCCTGAGCCCGAGCGCGAGCTCGGGCTGGGGGCACCTTGGGTAGAAGTTGACCAGGACCTTTTGGTCCATGGTCACACACGCCTCCTTGAGCGCGCCCTTCTCCAAACCCATGCTCTCAGACAAAACGTCCAAGATCCTTGACGCCAGTGCCATGTTTGCGTCGCAGTACTTCTCTGTCGCCTCCCTCCACCCGGATGGCTTGTCCGGCCAGAGCGGGTAGTCCCGCTCCTCCGACGGGTACGAAAAGAAAGTGTAGAACTCGCGCCAGTTCTCGATGGCCTCCCCGAACATGTGGTTGCTGAAGATGAAGCCTCCGTGGCGTCCCTTCGTCATCTCGTACTGGAGCTTGTAGTCCGCGGGGAGGGCGAAGAATGCGTTTGATAGCTCGACCATTTTGGACACTACCGCCTCGTCGACGCCATGGTCGACGACCTGGAACACGCCCCAGTCCTCGAGCGCTTGGACGATATTGTTGAAGACGGGCCCGCGGCGGGACGGGTCATCGGAGTCGAGGTCGGCCAGGGAGATGACGGGGACATCGTAGGAGAAGTCGTCGTGTCGGACTTTCGGCCGCTCGGCTTCGTTGCGAATGAAGGCAGTAGGGACGGTGTCTTCTTTGCCTAAAGATGGCATGAATGGCTTTAGGGCCCGGGCTTGTTCCAAGTTGGGTGCCATCTCTGTCTCTCTATCTCTAGACTGAACTCGACTTTCACTCTCTGTCTTTCTCTTTCCCTCTCCCGGAGTGTTTCTGTTCAGTGTGGCCGTAGCATGGAGACGTTGGGTTTATATAAGGCATCAAGACTGTAATTAACGGTGCAATCATTATTAATCCTATAATCTCCCCGCGAGGTAGATAGGAGACCTCTCTCTCTCTCTCTCTCGTATATGGGTGATGTGTGTACCGCAGCATCACAAGAAATTGAGACAAGCAAATAATGCGTCCCGTGTTACTAATTAATGTGATCTACAGTATCACGAATATATATATATATATGAATAATGTGTACGCCTATTTGTCTTCACACGTCCTTAAACATTTCAACCTTTCACGAATATATATAGAGAGACAGATGAATAATGTGTACACCCATTTGTCTTCAAACATCCTTAAACATTTCAACCTTTTGATAATGAAACTAATGATTACCTTTTTAATTTATAAAATGCATTCAGTATATTTGATATTATTTTATTTTTTCAAAGATTTCAACCATTGATTTCAACAGTTAAATTGAGATCTTTAAACATGTTTGAACATGGATAAGTATGTGTATAAATTACGATCTCTATATGTATATATAAAAGTGGTAAATGCGCACACTTAATTCATGCAAAAATTTATTATCCTCCCTCTTATCAATAATAATATAGCGATGATGCTTGCATTGTGGAGATGACTGGAGACCCTGATGATAATTTCTATTTTATTTTTTACCTTTTTGATGTAGGTGAATTGATATAAATATTTTATTTTTTTAAGAAAATAAACTCTTGATTGGAGCAGGAGGTTTGCAGGTGTGTGCAGTTTCAGTAACACGCAAACGGTAAATGACTTATATGACTGATTTTGTTTCGAAAAATGGTGAAGCTACATGCCTTTCACTCCCTACGAGGTTCGGATTCATGAAGTGGCGTGTCATTATAAGGCTGGTAAATGAATCAAGCTGCTTGTAATTCGTCTCAGTTGTGGCTCGTTTGTGTTTTGTCATTATAAATATGAGCTAAATGGTATGTTGAGCTTGGTTTTGCCTAGTGAAAGCTCACCAAATAACAATTTTAACTCTAGATCAAATCATGCTGCAAAAAGTGCATGTATGAGGTAAAGGATGGTAATTTTCTCTTTCACCTTTTTTGTATTTTTTAGGTAAATGAAGGTTATTTAGAAATTCTCTCTCTCCCTCTCTCTTTCTCTCTCCAACTTCGAATGCTCTCAAATTCTCGTCAAATGGTTAATGACTCAAATCACTAATAAATGAAAGCTTTATAAAATAAAAAAGTCACAAACTTTAGACAAGATGGGAATCAGTAGCTGTTTATTACAATAACAAGTTTATAATGATGAGAGAGAGAAGGGGACAAAGGGGGTCGGATTAGTTCTGGTTAGCCTCGTGATGTGACAGATTTCTCCTCCTGGTCTCTTTTTCCTTCCTCTAATTTTCTCACCTCATCTCTTTTCTTCAAGAAAACAGGGTCTGTGAATGGAGCTATGGAAGGAGTATTTTCTTGCGCTCGTGAGAGAAAGGGATTGGCGTTGGGTTTCGTGCAACCTTTTTTTCAAAATATCTTTTTTCTCCTCTCTCTTTCTCTCCGTCATAGTAAAGTGGATCAAAGAAGGAGCAAGGATTTATGAGCTGAGCAATTTGTACCTATAAGAAGGATTAGTGGGGTTCTTTTTTTGGTTGATGAAAGTTTGACACCCTCACATGATAATGGTTATCATAATTGTTAAAGTGAGAAACTAACCATTCTCGGCAGTTTCACTCACAGAAACGCTTAGATCGATTATCTAACCCTTTCTCGTGAAGGCAAATCCGTAACAGTCGGACTGTTACATATTTATTCTGTAACAGTCATATAAGGGCTCTAGAATAGAAAGCCCAATTAGGATATCCAAGAAGATGAGTCAAGCACTGCTTTATAATACATAGCAAGACACAAAAGAAATATACAAGTTAAAATAATTAAATAAGAAACCTCCCTCAGAAATTTGAGGGTGAGAAATTAGGAACACTTATCTCCTCTATTGTTCTTTGTTTTAAATAAAGAGTTCATCCGCTGCGTGAAATAAATATGTCAACAGAACTGTTGCAGAAATCTGGTGAAATCGTTGTCGGGATTCCGTCACTAGAGTTAGAGTCTTGTTAATTACAATCAAAGGTACGCTGTTATGTTTTGCAAAGGAAAAAAAAAGGAGAGGAAGACAAGAGGGGAACTCCCTGTTTTGGTCGGAAAAGAACAAGTCGTCTCTTCGAAACCACAAACTATGGCCTCAGACATGCAATGGGAAAAGATCGACAAGAAGTGGACCAAAATCGACCAGAAGGCCAGGTTATGGAAAACCAAAGCAAAAGTCCAAAAGAAGAAAGGCAAAAGGAAGCCAACCACCAATGGCCGTCGATTGAAAATAGTAACCAAAATGAGCAAAGCCAACGGCCAACCATTGGCCGAAGACATAAGAGAAGAGCCAAGACCAAGGACCAGTGGTCAGCAAGACTCAGAAGATGAAGGGAGGCAGAAGCCTTTACATCTCTCTCTCATTGCTCTTTCTCTCTCTTCCCTTTTATAAATCTTAGAAATCACCCAACGGTTTTAGAAAATTATGGGCAAAAAATCGACGGTTTTTTGAAGCTGCCACCGGGTTTTTCAAAAAATCATCAGTGATTTCTAGAAAATCTTCTCGGGTGATGGAGTGAAAAGTCCATTTTGCCGCAGGTTGATTTTTAAAACTACGAACTGCCACAAAATAAAATTACAAAAATATCCAAATATTTTCATGTAAAAAGTCAATTTTATCCTCAAACGAGCAAAATGTTGGTTTTACCCTCTATTTGTTTATAAAAATTATGAAATACTTTAAGGTTGAATTATTTTCCTACCCTTATTCGATAAAAGGTTTACAATTCTATCATTATATTAAAAGACAAGGTTGCCCTTGTCTTATTGAAAATTTATAAATTTGGATTAAGGGATAAAATTACATATTTATTCTTGATTAATGATGAATTTTATAGAAAAACCAGATACCAAGTTTATTGTCCTTGGTCTTTTTAAAAAATTACAAAACCGGACATGCAAATTAAATTATTGGTTTACCCCTGTAGTTATGAAATTATTTGTGAGAGGATTTTTTTATAAAAAATTATAGATTTGTTCCCGGTTTGTTTCTATAACAGAATCTAGTTAAGAGAAACTCAATAATAGTACTTAAAATATTTATGAAACTAGTTTTAAGTACCATGAGTTATTTTCAATTTAGCAATTAGATATTAAGCATTCTGTATGTTAAAAATTTGCTATCATTAGATTGTTGCTTGTTAAATATTTTTCTTTTAGACCGTTTGATTGTTAATTTTACCAAACACATAAAAATGAATTCAAGAATATGTGTATCTAAACTAGCAAAACCAAAAAAGTTAAACAGTCTAAATTTTCAAACATGAAAGAGAAGAATCCTGTTGACTCTTACAGTAGATGGTTTAGAGCATGTATTACGGGAAACTTTGCCTTTTCCACCCCCTGACGCCATAAAGCAACAAAAGGAAAGTATAAACATTCCTAAGAGATGACACAATAGTAAGAACCATCATTTTAACATACATGAAATATGATCTGATTAGGGTCTTTGAAGAATATGAGATCGTAAAAGAGTTGTTTGATTTAATAATAGCTAAGTACGATACTATAGATAAATTATATGTGCATTGTTGCTACAAAAGTACAACCCCTATAAGATAAAAGGAGACAATGTAGCATAACATATGAATCATATGGTGGTAATGACAAGGGATTTAGCCGTAGCCAAATCAATCATTCCAAAACTAATACAGATATCAACAATATTGAATAGTCTTCTCTCATCCTATAACATGGTCACCACTGTCTTAAGACTAGGGCCTGAAACAAGCCATTCAAAACTACCTCTTAAACTAACAATTAAAAAAGAACATATGAATAAAAAGAAAAAGAAAAAATTACTAGTAGTACAAGATGAGATAGGGTCCAACTCCAAAGCCAACCAGAAAAGAAATAATTTATCAAATAAAAGGTTTGGCAAAAGTAACAAAAAGGATGATCAATCTTTTAAGAAAATGCAGGAAACCGCTTCTCATGTATGGTAGATTGACTCTGAATCAACAAGACACATATCAAAAAACAAAGAAAGAGCAATGGATCTAAAGGAGTATAAATAAGGAAAACATTAACTATATATGGGAAATAACACTTTCTCATATAATCTTGTAATTGGGTCATTTAGAATTTATGTACAAGGCACACCAATTACACTGACTGATGTATTGATTGTGCCAACTATAAAGTACAATTTGGTTTCGGTTCCTGCTTTGGTTAAAAAGGGTTTTGAAGTTATGTTTATTTCTAAAAAAGTGATTGTGGAGAAGCATAAGAGAGTGTTTTTTCAGGAAATTTGATGGTGAACATGGTCTCTTCAAACTAAATATCAATGAAAGTTCTTCTAGTTATATTGATCGTTTCTTTAATGTGGATGTAAATATATTGCATAAATGCTTAGGGCATATAAGTTTGAAAAAATTGAGAAAATTATTCAACTTTGACTTATTGTCAAGATTTGAGGAAAACTTTTTGGTAATTTAAAACTTGTATATAAAAAAAAATGACGAGAAATTTTTTCCTAAGTAGACAACAATGGCAACAACCTTGTTGGAAATTATTCACACTGATTTATATGGACCCTTTAGAGTAAGACCATAACAAGAAAATATCTATTTCATAACTTTATCAATGATTACTTGATATATACATACATATATCTCTTATCATATAAATATAAGACACTTGAAGTATTAAAAGAATATAAGCAGGAAGTTGAAAATCAACTAGAGCATACAATCAAAATCTTGAGATCTAGAGATGGTGAGTATACTTCTATAAATTTTTGAGAATTATGTAAAGACTTTGGTATTTCAAAGCAAAATACAATGCCTATGATACCTCAATAAAATGGTGTAGCTGAAAGATATAATATGACCTTACTAAACTTGAAAAAGTCAATGTTAATAGATGTCTCTCTACCAAGAATATTTTGGGTAGAAGCATCAAGTATAACTGTGTATATACTCAATAGAGTATCATATAAAACTGTATTTACTATACCATATGAGATATGGTTTTGAAAAAACTCAACCCAGATCATCTTAGGAGGTGGGATCTATCGCTCATGTGAAAATCCTTAATCAATCTAGAGAAAAGATACACACCAAGTTCTTAAGATGTATATTCATCAGATATCCTAAAGGTTCAAAATGATATCATTTTTATTATAAAGATCATGAAGCGATAAATCTAGATTAATCACCATTTGAATCTATAGATGATCTTCTTGAACCAACCAAAACTTTAAGTGGACATAAAATGTCTAGGGTCACACCGTCCTACTTAAAGGATTATCACACTTATCTTCCACAAAAAGTATAGAATTCGGTAGATTTAGATGATTTGATTGATAACTTGACTTATTGGTAGACTATTGACTCATCTAAATCAACAGAGTGGGATAAAGACATGTACGAGGAAATTGAATTCATTGAGAAAAACTAAGTCTGGGAGTTGGTTGATTTGTCAAAAAGAAGAAAAATCATAGATTGCAAATGAATTCTGAAAAAGAAATATAAAGTCGATGGATCAATTGACTAGTTTAAAGTGAGGTTAGCCGCAAATGGATTCTCAAAAAAGAAGGGGATAGATTATATTGAGGCATATTCTTCGGTTGCAAAATTTGAATTTATAATTTAGATTTATATCAGTTACATGTAAAAATTTCTTTTCTAAATAGAGATTTAGATGAAATCATTGAACTGTATGAGGAGATCATTGTTATTCAACTGGTCATTGGGTAAAGAGCTATATATACTCCAGCCATATATATACATATATATATATATGCATATATACACACAGACATATAGACAACACAATCCATGCACATATCAATCCATGCTTAAACATGCTTTATTGGTAATTCAAATTCAAATTTAAAAAAGTATATTGTCCTTTATGCTCATGAAATAAATGCATTGGTACAAAATGCTTTTTGACTTAAAGATATCAATTATTATTCGTCAAGATCATCCGGTTGAGATCTTTGAGAATGTTTAACCATATTTTTATGTATACATGTACTAATTTAGATTTAGATAGATAGATAGATAGATTTAGATATGGAGGATTCATATCACCAATATGTAAACAACATGAGAACCAATCTCAACCATATGAGTAGGGGACATGGATGGTTGGTATTGAAAATCAAGGTAAAAAACTACATGGTACTTTTCAAAGGTACTTGATTGCTTATATGTACTTTTCATTTTTTGTTTTCAAATTTAATCCTATATAACCCTCAATCAGCTGATTAATATTGGTTTGGCATATTAGTCGCTTGCATGTTCCATCGTTCCTCTCTCTCTCTCTTTATATGTACATGAAGTTTTTTGACCTTTATTAAATGATTGATGGGTGCTCGTCAAGATGCACACAAACCCATTCATACCATGTTCCTTTACTATGGGCATGTCAAAATGTAGTAGTGTAAATTGTAAGTAGATAAGCTTTGATGGTGAAACTGGATCATTATTGTGTTGCAACATCAATTGAGTGAACAACAACAATTAAACTTTTTCTATGCTAGATGGGGTCGGCTACATGTATTCTTTATTTTCATATAGCTTGATCATATGTCATGCTAACAATTAACTCAACATAAGCTAGATCATTATTTATTATTTCCTTGCAATACTTTTATCATCTTTCTATTCTTCTTTAAAGATTTTTATAATATAATTTCTTAGTCACCTCATCAATGGTATTTAATTTTTGAAAATATAATTATTGAACTTGGGTTTGTAGCTAATGAACTTGATCACTCTTTCTATGTTTGAAACAGTAGGACCCACTTTATCATCTTATCATTATATGTAGATGACATATTGTTGATTGAGAATGACAATGTAATGATTGTCAAAACAAAGTCATGGTTAAACTCAAGGTTTGAAATAAAGGATATTGAGAAGCATCCTATATCCTAGGTATAAAGATATCTCAAAATAGAGAATCTAAACTTCTATGCCTAAGTCAAGAGAAATATGTTGACTATATTCTCAAAAAGTTTTAAATGGGTGACTACAAGTTTGCATCTACACTCATTGCAAAAGGGGTAAAACTTATTAATGCTGATTGTTCTAGTGAAGGAGACGATAAATCTAAAGTTCCTTATACATAAGTTGTGGATAGCTTGATGTATGCTATGTTATGTACAAGACTTAATTTCAGCTTTGTTGTTGGTCTTGTGAGCATATATTAAAGTAATCCTAGATGCCAACACTAGATAACTATGAAAAGGATTATAAAATATCTTAAAGGAACAAAAGACTTGAAATTATGTTTTCAAGTAAATGAACTAAAAGTTATAGGATACTTAGATGCTTACTTTGTTGGAAGCAAAAATGACATCAAATTAACCTAAGGACAAATATTTCTTTTTAGAGGTGGAGTTATTTCTTGGGCTTATAAGAAACAAGGTTTTATATTGTTGCATACACAAGAAGCTGAGTATGTGGCTTGCTGTATGGCTGCAACAAGTGTCATCTGAATAAGCTGTTTTATACATGATTTGAAGTTGGTATAGCCAACGAGGCAATTATCATTTATTGTGATAACAATGCAACAATTACTAATCAAGAGCAAAAGCAAGCATATAATGGTTAAATATCACTATGTTCATGATATGCTTATGAGAAAGAAAATATTCATCTCATACATGCCAACTATAGATATATTGGCAAACCCTTTGACTAAAGGCATAATAGAGGAACTTTTCTCAAAACATGTTATAAACATGGGTTTGAGATATGTTTGATTATTGTGTATGTAAGAAACCACACAATGAATAATGATTGCAACAACAATCATAAAATGACATGACTAAGAAAACCCTAGAAAAGTGAGAGGAAAACTAGTATGTCATATCACTTAGCTCGAATTGTCAAGTAGGAGATGTTAAGTTGAGAAATTGGCCATTTCTGACAGTTTCACCTATGAAAACGACTAGATCAGCTATCTAGCCGTTTCTCATGGAGGTAAATCCGTAAAAACCAAACTGTTACAAAATAAATTCATAACAGCCAAACTATTACATAAAGCCCATTCTGGATATTTGGGAGGATGAACCAAACATTGCTCTATAAATCTAGAGCAATGCACAAAAGAAATATACAAGTGAAAATAAAGAAAGAAAGAAACCTTCTTGAAAAATATGACGGGAAAATCGGAAAAACTTACCTTCTCTTCTATTCTTCGTCTTCAAATATAGAGGTCATCAGCCGTACGAAACAAATCTGTCAACAAAACCGCTTCACAAATACGAACTGCTGCATATTTGAGTGAAGCCGTTGTGGTTCCATCAATAATGTCTTGTATATTATTTTTACTATTACTGTCACAAACCTAACGCAAATCCTCTTCTTTTATCGGGCTTGAGACCGAGCATGCAAGAGTCGGAATTTATTTTAGGTCTGACTTTGAGTAAAAAATATTTTTATCATCATATTCAAGTTCCCACGCACTGCTGATTTTGAGTAAAAAATATTTTATATCATCATATTCAAGTTCCCAGCACTGCCCATCTTTCTGGATTCACATTTCCTTGTGTACGGAATAATGTCGACTTGAAGTTTTTTTTTTTATGGGGCTTGAGACCGAGCATGCAAGATTCGGAGTTTATTTTAGGTCTGATTTTTAGTAAAAAATATTTTATATCATCATATTGAAGTTCCCACGCACTGCCCAATTTTCTGGATTCTCATTTCCTTGTGTACAGAATAATGTCAACTTGGAGTTTTTGAGAGGCTTCGTCGGTAATTCCCTCCACTCTTATTACTTGTCCACCACGCAAACTGCAAACTAGAAAAAACTGAGTAAGTTTTCTGATGCTGTCTAGATAGTGTAACAAGTAAATAAATAAAATTTATTTTTGGTTATTTCCTGCCTGCTTTTCAGTCTACAAGTTATTCTCACAGTATCAATGGGTTAGAAAGGAGGGGCCAGGTGACGACGTCGAAAGGAAAAGTCAGGTAGGCCTTCTCTGTAGAAATCAGGAGTACGACTGAAAGGGAAAGGTGGCATTTAGTGCATTGAGGAAGAGACGACAAGATCATTGAAGGTGAAGGGGAACCACGTGAGAACTTTGTCCGCATGCGGTGCATGGATATCCACTCGTTTCACCAATCAAGAAGGAAACCCATGAGGTGGTTGCTCATTGAATAGACTGCAAGCATGAACGGTCCAATAGCGTTTATTGGTATTATATTAAAACATTTACTTCTCAAAACCAACCAAATTAAATTGAAGGACAGTTGCCTAATTTAATAGGTATGGTAGTTTCCTTTTGTTGGTCACTTTCGTGTTATGTCGAATCAAAGCAGCTGGGGCTTGAATACGACTCGATCTTTTGTTACTTTCAGTAAATGTAAACACTGTTTTTCTGGGTTGTGCTTGTTTCTGCTCGTGTCGAGTCTTATATTGCCCAGTCCTAAGTTTTGGTGCAAAAACGTTAAAATCAGTGCTTAACAGTATCTTGAAGCCAGGTTGCTGGGTGCATTTTAAGTAGAGCGCTGCCTCGGCTATTGAAGAAAAAGGTTGGGTCCTAAACTTGAATTTAAAATGGGAAGTTTCCCTATTCATAGAAGTGCAGTCATGTCGGTGGTGTATGTAGAATGCCACGTGGAGCATCGCAGAGCCTTTTGTTTCACCTACCACCTTCGTAGCCAGCTATAGGTTCATTTATTAAAGTATATATATAATATATATATGAAATAAAATGAACTAAAATTTGGTATTGAAGATTACTTACTTCTGAAGAGGACAGAGGCATGAGAACATTAAGAAAATTGTATTAAAAACAAAAGAAAGAAATGACATTCATTGGCAATATAAGATGATAGAGGCATACATTGTTGCCCGTCGAGGGAGGGATCTGTTTACCCAAAGTTTACAAAAGAAAGAAATATAGAGCAGAGTATAACATAAAGCCCATAGGATAACCTTGGGGTATATACCTGGCCTGAAAAATTTAAAAGGTAGAACTGACGGTTGAATCCATTGCCTAAAAGCAAAGATCATGGTACAAGTGAGGGCAATACATAACTCGAGATTCAACTTTGGGCTGTTCATCCCACCGTCGAAATTAAGTGAACTTCGGCGATCATAACTCTCAAGCAAAAACAACAGGAAGAATATCTTCCTTGAAATAAAGGCTGGATAAATCACTTTTTTTTTATGGTCACAACCATAAAAAATGCTGAAAATAAACTTTTAGCGTCTTTGGTTGTGACAACATACAAATACGATTCATTTTTCGTTTGCTTTCACCATTATGCTCCATACACCCGAACCCACTTAGCATGGCATACGGCTTGGCTATTTATAATTTGGTAAAATAGGGAGGCCGAAGCCAGATGCACGCCCCCGGTTTAGAACTCCTGACATTCAACTTGTCGATCGACCCACTTAGACCGGTGAGCTATTGCTCGTTGTGCAGGCTTGGTTTTAGTTTTCACTTTAGTATTTATGGAGATCTGTCCTACCACTTTATGGCTTTCAAATTGTCCATTTGATTCTGAATTTTCTACACAAACTGACCAGCAAATAACCTCATTTTGGGCCTTCTAATATTCACTATTGAGTTTGGTTTCTATAGCCGACCATATTTAGTGTGGGATAATATATATATGTTATCATCATCACCTTCCTTCTTCTTCATTATCGTCGTCGTCTGGCCTCAAAGATGAACGGCTCAACAAGCTTGCGTGCAGAACTGCTGGCATTTCAATACCTAACTGATACATTAAGATCGCGTCAGTTCCTGGCTTAGACGGATTTTGCTCCCGTTGTGAGCTTGTTTCTGTTGTTTGTGATAACAAACTGAACAAAAGATTGCTCGTAACAGCAGCCATCTCAACCCTCTTAACACATTAATTAATCTCATGAGCCGCTTATCTCATTCAAGACGATGGAGAAACAAGTCAGAATAGAAAAACTAATAACTTCACCGACCCGCTACAAGCTTTAAACATGAATGACGAATCTTATTTGTTTTTGTTTTTGTTGAGAGTATGGATAATGTCTCTTTGGTTCAACTGATATAAGCTCTTTTAGTTTAATATTTAAAAGTTTATGTGCGTCCCTGTAGTCCACATAACTTATCAATATGGACATAGGGGCTCGTTCATGTAATGTGATCAAATTCCGTGAACGGTTGACAATTAAATGGTGACATAACCATACAATTCAAAATGTAGTCAATTTACATTTATTTATTTACTATCAAAGTTAAGTACATGTATTAGTATAACAAAAATAATAAAACTATTTATAAACAACTAACTAAATACTATCTCATGCTATTTTACTACATGTATCACCTTCACATCCCACTCAATACTTATGTTGACGGGATCCTGTAATATAATAAACTATAAATACAAACAACCATCCTCGTAGATAGATGTGATCTCTCTATAGTTATGAATACATTAAAAACATAAATATTTTAAATCATTTATCATATGATAAAAATACATCACAGTTTAAGTAAACATTTTCAGTTTGAAATATGGATGCATAATCAAACATATATTAATAATGCAATTTAATTTCAATATCAGGATCTGCTGCAGAAATCCGGTGAAACCGTTGTCTGGATTCCAACAACATTTACAAGGTCAGCTATTATTTCTCACTGCGTCTTGACAAGGAGAGAACCACCAGATGGCTTTAACGTTTCAGTGTAAGCTAGCAACGCAATGCAATCCTGCCAAGCAATAAAATTTATCAGAGATTCTCATGATCATCGATAACACACCAATCCTGCCATGCAAGATGTTCATTACGGACTAGTAACATCTTGTGGCAGTTTCAAATAGTGAAAATCAGATATCACTTTGTTAGCACGGAAAACCTCCCTATCAAGGAACAGGTTTGGAGATCGAAGGTGGATTCAGGCATTGCTAGGAAACGTGGTTTGGTTGACATTTCCAGAAACTTTCGGCTAGATGAGCGATTCACTATAGAAGCAAATTTACCGGTATTGTAACCTTAAAAACGAGAGATTCTGCAAGTCGTCAGGCAATCGAAGGTTCCCCAAGCCTTATTGGCATTGGGTAAAAAAGAACCACAGATGCAATTTCAGAAAGCTAATGGCATTGAGCAACGAATATGAAGATTCGATTCCAGAAAGGTGATTGCGACAAACAAACAAAGTGGAGATAAATCTGATGCAAAAGGTTGGATGCGATTCTAGAAAGCTATTTATTGATGAACAAACAGTATGAAAAATTCCAAGAAGCTGCTTGTGAACAAACATTATGGAAAAGCATCCACAGTGAGAGAATTTGAGTTCTATGTCTATAACTAAAATGAAAAAAGTACAAAAGAAGAAAGAAAGAAAACTTGAAAAGGAAACTTAGATCTTCATTGTTGGGTGTTGGTTCCTTGTTCTTTCTTTCCTTTCCTTGCTCTCTTTTATACTGTCCTGAAACGGCTCACACAAATAATGGTATCATTTGCACGAGTTATAACCACTCCCTCTTGAGATGACATTGTGCAGGACCTACAGGCCTCAGTCACTCAGGCCTTCAGTGGTGTTATACTTGTCCATAGCCACCCTAACCAGGGCAACTTTGTGGTAGTAATGTTGTTCATAGTGCCATGACATGTCAAGAATGTATGGTTCCTGTCGTCTGAATCACTTCCCAAAATGACATCCATTATGTTGTTTGGATGTCGTCTTCGAAGAGTCATTTTTACCCAAGGTTATATTGGCAACTGGTGTCCGGCATCTAGTAGTTTGATGGACGGGGCTCCTATTTTTGTCGATCCTTGTCATGGCTAATCGGCAAGTGGTCTTTATTTTACGGATTGGTGCAGTGAAATTTCTGGTGTTAACACTCTTCAATGCATGATTAGTTATAATAATTGCCTTTCTACTCTTGGAAAATACGTTTCCATGTACTATTTTGTAGAAATACTTGTGGGTATATGTTCCTCGTACACAAACTGCATTCTTTATGGTGGTGACGTGGTATTAAATTACAAATGTACTAAAAAAGACGTTTAAAGAATAATATACAACATAGCCATCTAACTTCCAAAGGAGAGAACAATCGTCGAAACCTTGGACTTGTTTCCATTGTGAAAAAGTAGTGACTAACCAAACAAGTTCTTATTATGATCATGAGTCAAAGAAGAGGATAAAGTTGAGACCACAAATGATGACAACCAAATTTGTCACAAATTAGCAGTTTTCTTCCTTACAAAACTTACTATAAACTGCAATGACAACACAAGAAGAAGAAGTGTGTATCAAGACAGAGAGAGGGAGAAAGAGAAGCCAAAATCGTTAGAAAAATATAAAAAAACATCACATTTCTTTATAAAGAGAATATGTTGGTGTTGTAGATTTTGGTTGGTGGTGGGAAGATGACTTGGTTCCTTGAGAGATATCGGCAATCAACTAACAACAAATGACCTTTTTTTGGAATCGATAAATGTCAATCGGTCTTTTCTCAAATCACAAATAGCAAATGACAATTGTCAAGTGGCAAATGACAAATGATGTTTTCTGGATGGTATTGGAAATTTACCTTTCTCTTAACACAGGAACGACAATTTTGTTTCCTAAATTTTGACAAACCTGAAAAGGAGATACAAGGAAGTGCTATTCTTTCAGGTGCGGTCGCCACTAACCTTTAGATTTACTTGTTGCCACTAGTGTCAAATTACCGGTTGCAATGGACTCCGATCAATACCTTCATGATAAAGACCCTCAGTTGGTTATACACAAATATAAATGAGTTATAAACACTACCGATAAACTCAAGATGTTAAGTTAACAAGTCTAATAAAAAGTTTTCAAAGTTTAACAAAATAAACACTTGGTGGGGGAAGGCTTAGGGTCCAGAAAACAATAGGTATTTCTTCTTTTCTACTCGTCCATTTGTAGGATTTGGGCATGCCTATTTATAAGCCTCAACTACATTCTTACCATAATTGATCAAATTAACTAACCATAAAACCATATGCTTTACATAACCATAACTCATCCATTTATATGGACATTAACCAACTCATAATTGAATTATAGCTAAAGGGCATAACTTAGCCATTTACATGGGCATAACTCACCCATAACTAAAAACATATATTTTGAAAATACACCAACAAAACCATCATTTTTAAAATATTTTGAAAACTCATCATTTTATAAATCTTATATCTTTGATAAAGGTATTTCACAAATTTAACTACTACCTAGTAAAACATGGGTTTCATTCATCCGAATTGAGTAGTAAACAAGCTTTAAACTATCCAATTCATTTAACAAGTATGCATGTTCTACATATAAGATTCTAATATGAGATATGTCATATTATAATTGACACATTTGTATACCCTTGTGTCAAATATCTTTTCTCATGAGTACCTTAGGAGTTCTTCAAACCCAAAATTCCATGAAGTAGCACACTTCACACTCTCATAGGTACTCTTTCTGAAGTAAAGAACACTCTAAGAGATATCTTATATAGATCTATTAAGAGCATAACTTAACTGTTTTTCCCATTTTTATAGAACCAAGTACCATTACCTTAGGATGCTTAATTAATTGGTACTTACAATCACTCTAATGATATACTTTAGCTTATTGAACTCAAGACTTCATGTTATTAAGTGTCAATGAAGGTTTCACATTGGTGATCTTATACAATGAGGTTAGACCCATCATTATTGATGCTTTTTGCATCAAATCCCTTGTCATGTCGTTTGTAAGGGATATGTAAATTCAATTTTGATTTTATATAAGCAATGAAAATGGCTCTATTCTTGATTAGATAATTGTGCCTGAGACCAATAGGTGTGGATTTCCCATTATACATTTTCCAATAAGCCTTCCCTAATTTATTTTGGTTATCACAATTCTTAGATATGGGTGCCATAGGTTTTTCATACTAGAATCTCATTAAGCAGATTTTATAGTCATTCTACTTCTTTTACCTACCCCAACTAAAACTATGGACTCAACAACCATAGTGGAATTGTCTATGCATGTTTGTTTCTTGGAACCCCAACAAATTATACCTCTATCAAGTGTGAAGATTCAATTGTTTGTAGAAGAATGATATTTTTAGTAACTAACGCAACTGATATCTAAATATCTTTCTAAAACTGAAGGATTTGTATTATAGATTAAGTTAGAGTTAATTATTCATTTCAAGTACTTTAATACTCGACAAAAACCATGCCACTGGTTCTTACTTAGATTGCTTGTATATTGGCTCAATCTGCTCACTACATATGTAATATCAGGTTGACTACATGTCGTAGCATTAA
Organism: Brasenia schreberi; assembly: GCA_036023115.1. NCBI lineage: Eukaryota > Viridiplantae > Streptophyta > Magnoliopsida > Nymphaeales > Cabombaceae > Brasenia > Brasenia schreberi. The sequence continues at coordinate 16,544,295 of JAYKKT010000066.1, forward strand.
TCAAGCATCCTATCGCTTTAGCATTTTGCTACTAGGCACCTTTTATTTGATACTAATTTTATATTTACAGAAAATTGAGAAGAGAGAGGATAATTTTCAAAGTGATCAAATTTCTTTAAGATCTTTTTGCTATAATGAGATTGAGAAAAGCTAATATTGTTTCTTTCTCTTATTATTTTAATACTTAGAATAACATCCACTTTTTCATGTCTTTCATGTCAAAATTCTTACACAAAAACTTTTGACATTTTCAACTTCTTTTAAATTAGTACAAAAAGTGAGCACATCATTAGCATATAAGCAAATCAAATAACCTTTTTTATGATGAACTTTACTATAAATACATTTATTTGGTTTATTTATTCTGAAATAACTTTTAAGAATAATTTGATCAACTTTTTTATGTTATTATTTAGGAGGTTATTTCAAACCAAACAAGAACATGATTAATTTGCAAACTTTATGTTCTTATTTAGAGACAACAAATTCCTTGAATTGTTTCATATACACCTCCTCGTATAAATCATCATTTAGAAATATAGTTTTGATATCTATTTGGTAAATGACAAGATTATATACAGGTGCAAGTGTTGAAACCACTTTACTTATAGTTATTCTAGCTATTGGTGTATATGTATCAAAAAAAAAAATCTTCATTTTGAGAAAAGCCCTATCAACAAGCCTAACTTTCAAGTTATCAATTGTTTCATCAACTTTTATTTTTTGAAAATTTATTTATAACTAATTCCTTTAGAATCGGGAGAGAGATCTACTAATTTCCAAATTTTGTTATCTATAGTCATGTATAATTCATTCTGAACGGTTTCTTTCTAAAATGCTACATCAAGAGACTTATTAACCACTTTATAGGTTTCGTGATTTTGCCTATTATAACAAAATAACATGACTCAAAATTGAGTCACATGTTCCTTCAAGTAAGAATATCTAGAAATCCAGTCTAAAGGTTTTTGCCTTTCTTTATTTTTTTGCTTTGTTTAGGCATTAAACTCTCTATATTGTCATTATAAGTTATACCGTTTTCTAGATTATGTTTATTTTCATGAATATGTTTTATAGGTCAAGGAATTAGAATATAAATCTATCTTCTTTAAAAATCTTATCTCTTGACTTAATCATCGTATTAACAGAATATTAATCATTTTTGAGTTTTACTATATTTGGCATATCCCAAGAAGATACATTCAATTTATCTTTTGTCCAATATTTTTGTTTTTAGTTTTAGAATTTTGATAATAGCCCTACAACCCTAAACTTTAAGATAGTTTAGGTTAGACTTTCTTTTATACCAAAATTCACATGGGATAATCTAGTTCATATTATTTTAAACTCAATTTTAAATGTATAGACAATTAATAGTGCTTCACCTCAATAACCATTATATAAACCAAAACATGACATAGTATTTACCAATTTTTGTAACACAACTACACCATTTTATTATGGTGAATAAGAAAAGTTGATGTAAGATTATCATAGATTGAAAAACAATGTGGAATTTTTCTCTACTATTAATTATCAAATACTTAATGAAAGTTTTACATTGAAGTTCTATTTGAGTTTTGAAAATCTTAAACTTTTTCAAATTTCATCTTTTGCATACATCAAATAGATACAATAAAATTTAGTAGAATCATCAATGAAAGTTAAAAAACACCTTTTACCACCTATTATAAACTAACCATACAAATCATAAACATTTGAATGAATTAAATTCAAAATTTTGGAACTTCTTTCAATTCAAGAAAATAAGAGTCCAGTGTTTTTGGTACACATGCAAGTATAATATGAATAAGTTGATTTGTTAATTTTTAGAGTCAAATCCAATTTAGTCATGTCATGTAATTTTGTAAAATCCACACAACCCAAGCAAAAATGCCATAAATCACAAGATTAATAATAAAAGGAAATAATATTTTTATTATTAACATTCAACTTGAATATGGATCCACATAGAGTCATCCTTAAGAATAAGGACTTTGCTCCTAGTAAATTGAAGTTCAACTATTCTTTCTTTCATTTGTCATAGAAACATTGCCTGCAAAAGCGATATATCTTCTTCAATTAAAGTTTTGAAGAGACTTTAGTTTTTATACACATAGCAAGTAGCACCAGAGTCATGCTATAAAAAAATCCAATATCTTATAAGAATTAGCACATTTGTTTTTGTTCAACTTTTCAAGTATGAGAATTCACTCTTATAATGACCGGGTTTTACACAATGATACCTTTTTTGTTAAACTTGGTATCCTTACCATTGTTTCTATAAGCTTTTCTAAAATCTATATTCTTTTCTTTGAGAGCTTTATAGACTTTGCTTCTTTCATAACATGGGCTTTATCTTAAGTTGATCTATCTTTATAATCATCTTGCTTTAATTATTATTTCTTAAGTCTAATATGACTAGTCAATTGATGAAGAAAAATATATTCTTTCGTGATCTTCAAAGTTCTTTTATAATCTTTTCAAAGAAAAAGTTTGTCTATAATAAAGGAGATGGTGATTACTCAATGCATCTGCTTTCGTAACTAAGATTCAAGCTCATCCATGCTAATCATATATTTGAAATTATTCAAAAATTGTTTGAGCTCATGCAATTACTCTATAATGAATCTATACTATCTTATAATTGTTGAAATGAGTAACAAGAAACTTCTTGCCTGGGGTATCCTCTATCATGTACATCATTTCAAGTTTATTCCACATGCCTTTTGTGTACACCGAAGTTTGATAGATATTGCATAAGGTATCCAATATACTGTTAAGAATGCGAGTTGTGCAAATGTAGCCATCATTCTCCTACTTTTATCATTTGAAGTTTTTGCAAGAGTCTCATTCTCCTTCTTTTCTAGGCTTAGAGTAGTGAGAACATGCATGACTATCAATATAGTGAGAAGAAAATGAATCTTATTGTAGAAAATTGTTGGCGTTGAACCAATCTGACTTAATGAAGTCGGATATAATCTCTCTTAAGAAAATAACCATCTTAACAAATAAACCTAAAGATTGTAAGTATTGGAGATTTTTATTGTTGATGGCTTCTATTAGAGATTACTCACTTCCTTTAGAGATATCGACAATCGGTCTTTGCTCAATTGGACAACGGAAAACAACCTTTTCTTGAATTAGGAAACAAGAAACGACAATCAGAAAATGACAAATGCCACATGTCGTTTTCTAAATGACACAAGCAATCGACCTTTTTCGACACAAAACATTTTTTTTAGAATTTTGACAAACCTAAAAATGAGATAAGAGAAAGCATTATTCTTAGAGATGCAATAACCACTAACCTTTAAGTTTAGCGAATACTTTTAAGATACAATGAAGATCCTCAACTCGTCTTGCATAAACATAGCTCAATCGTAGACAATATCAACAAACTCAAAATGAAGAGTTTACAAGTGTAGTTAGTGTTAAAATAGGACTTATAAAATGTTTTTGAAGTTTAATAAAATAACACTTAGTGGGGAAAGGCTTGATATCTACAAAATAACGAGTGCCTGATCTTTTGCTGGTACACATTCTTTTGAGGTTTAAGGTATTCTATTTTGTGTCATTAGATGTCAAATACTTTGTAGAATTGAGAATGTACTGTCTATATGTAATGGTGGATTATTATGTTTTAGGGTTCTTGCAATTTAAGGATTCCGCAAAGAGGACTTTTAGAAACTCTCCTAGGTTGAGGATTGCTTTTCAGTGCAAACCTTTTGGTATTTCTTTTTGTGTTCATTGAAAATTAAATTTTTTTGAGAAAACTCAATAGTTTTAGTTATCAACCTCAATTTATTGTGAAGTTATGCTTCCCAACCGTATTTTCAAATATATGTATTTGGATATGGGTGAGTTATGCCCATGTAAAAAATTGAGTTATGACCTTTGGTTATCGGTTGGTTAATGCCCAAGTAAATGGCTGAGTTATGGTTAGTTATTGTGATTAGTTATACTAAGGATCTAGTCGAGGCCTATAAATAGGTGTCTTGTTCCTACAAACGCATGAGTAGAAAAGGTATATATGAAGATTTGTTTACTAGGCATGTTACGAGTATAGGTTTAAGACATATTTAGAGTTTTTAGCTGTGTGGAAATACATACATGAGTTATTATGCAAGAAAATCGTATTAGTTACAAAAACCGCATAAGAAGGATAATTCATGGCAATTGTATTTTAGTACAATTGGAAAGCGATATAGTTGAAAAAACCACTAATATTGAGAGGAAACCATTGTGTCATGATTCGGCTCACTTGGCCAAGTGGGAGATGATAACTCCTGGTTACTGCAATAACCATAAGGTCTCATTATAACAATCATGCAATAGGAAGGAGGGACCCCTTCCATATTGCATAATCCATTTCTCTTTTCACAATAAAATAGATTTAAACAAGTATAACAATTTTCATTTACAAAATATAACGTAAGATGTAGGAAGCCATTTTCCCTAAGTAATGGACATCCAAGGAAGGTAAACACTCAGAAATAAAACTAACAAGAGAATACACAAAAGACAGAATATTATTACAAAGTTTGTACTCACTCTCTATCTTCTTCCTCTCTACTATTCTTTGTTCTTTGAGAGAATCCTCCTTGAGGATGTCATGCTAGGTCATCCAAAGCCCAACAACACTGTTTCTTTGCATACAAAACTCATCATCTTTTTCTTTTCTTGGTGAACTATACCACCCATATCTAGAAGCCCAGAGAGCCCTAACTAATCCTGATTGAGCCATGTCAACCCACAATGGGGTAAAGTTTTCTCCATTCACAATGCTCGAACTCAAACCTATGCTTAAGGGGAGAAAGTGCTAAACCACTTGAGACAACGAAGATGGGCAATAATGGTTGCAAAGGAAGCGATATCTTCTCTATAGTCATCTGCAGTTTTTGCTTTTCCTCTACCATGAATGCCTAGAAAGAAAATTCAAAATTAATTAGAGGTGACAGTCTCAGTATGCAATGGGAACAAGAGGAACAATCTCAATGTGCATTACCACTCTTATGAACATGAATGGGTATACCATCTATGTATCCTTGCACTGTACATTCAAGTACATATACACAAATTATAAGTATCATAGAAGCACAGGACGTGATTGATAATAACCCGTTTAACCTTATTGCAGTTGATGTACTGAAGCTAAGAGAAGAGTCATTTAATGTACTACTATTGAGCAAGGTAAGGGAAATCGATCTCAAGCAAAGCTCATTACTAGCTCGCTTCTGACCTTAACTAAGTTGAGCATGAACAATGGCTGTTTTTGTCGTTCATATCTGATAGGGGTCTGCCTAAAACCCAGCTTAATTGCCAAGAAAAAACAGTTCATAACTAAGCCATTTACCTAAAGCAAAAATTAATGTCTTCATTACTGAAGACTGTAATTTTAACTGTGGGGAGAACACTTGGTTTTGTTCATGGCCGATGTGAGATGGCTGGCTTGCCTGAAGAGCTTTCCCTCGCACATAAAATTTTCTAGATCTATCATTGCAGGCACTCCTGGGTATCAAACTCTTGATCTACCCTTAGCCAAGAGATCCTGCCTCCTTATACGTTGAAGACTTTGCCACTATTTTTTGGTACAATGCGGATGCAGAAGCCAATGCTCACCGCGAGTATCGAACTCACGCCTTCGACTTGTTAGTCGACTTCCTAGACATGTGAGCTATTGATCGTTGAACGAGTGCTTCGTCTCGCTTCCACTTCGTGTAGTGTTCACCTGACGTATCTCATCTTGTATCGTGTCGCGGTCATGAGAGTCGAAGCCGACCGAGATTGAGAGGCGAAGGCGCGCATATGTAAAGGGAGAGGGGCACCGCCCGACGGCCGTCTTCTTCCCGATCCTCTGTCACCCCAAAACCTACCGGAAGATCATTCATCGGCTGTACGAGCCGATCGGACGACAGGAATCCGTTCGTCGCGACTCTCCTTCAACGCCGTCCAGTTCATGTCTTCACCAGATTCCGATTCGAAAATAATCTAATTATAGAGATTCTTCTTCTTCGCCTCTTTGTTTGAACCAAAACTCTGCGTTTCATCTACTTTCTGCACGGAAAAATGCACAAATCAGGGCCCAATCAGGGTCCTTTTTGTGCTTTTACTCGGATGTTGCTTCCTCATTTGTTTTTTGTCCTCTTTATGAATCTGATTGAGGAAATTGGTATTCTTTTCAACGAAAAGAGCCTCTTTTGTTGTGTATGATCGTGATTTGGCTTCGTGGCTCGTTCTTTGCTTTATGTCGGGGTACAAAAATCGTGCAAACAGTTAAACATTTATCCATTTAGTGTCTTGATGCTCGATATGATTCTGTTGCTGTGGTGTGATGCGTTTTGGTTCTTCTTTTGGCTCTTTCCATTCTTAAGTTTTTTTCATTCTTTTCTTTTGAGCTTTATGTGAATGGATACAAAAGTTTGTTCTGTTTGTGCAAAATCGTGGATAGAGTGATGCGTTTCCCTTAATATGTTATTTTCGGATCCGCTGCAGACCTATACTCTCGTGTGGGCATGTACTGTTCACTCTGAATGCTTACTCCTCAGCATTTCATGTGCATGCATAACAGATCGGCGGCGTTCTGTGATTAATTTTGATAAAGACATTTTTGCTTGTGAAGCCGGCAGCGTTTTACGGCTTGAAAGTTTGAAACTGTTTTAGCTGAAACTATGGGACATGGGTTCTGAATCTGATCCATATTTGTCTCCGTTTCTTTCGTGCTTGTGATTCGTAGCTACATTGACATGTATATTTTATCTTTCAAATCTACATTTAGTAAGTACTAGGTACACAACCAAGCGCAGAGTCGATTGATTTCTCTTCCTTCAATACAGGATTTCGAAACTTTCAAATTCAAGAAAACTAAATAGAAAGCTGTACGAGGGACACTGGCTTTCCTTCGTCACTAGTTATTGGTGTTATATGTCTAATTGCATGATGGGCCACTTGTCTGGCAATAATTGTGGCGATTGTCTCTAATAGAGCAACTTTAATATGCTAGAGACAAATGTCATAGCAAAGAAGACTGTTTTCTGATTGACCAACTTGTAGCAATCTTTTAAATGCCATATTTTGGGATACAATACAATATTATCTCTATGGTGTTGATATAACTATCGTTTTGTATCAAAACCACATAATTGAATATCTATATTGTACGGTATTCATATTCTAAGAGTGTTCACTTTTTTCTGCACTAACGGGAAAACAAGGGTTTCCAGTCCAGAGCCCTTCAAAACATACCAAAGCGTTTATTTTCCAGCCCTCTTTCACACCTAAACCCTTTTCAGCCAGTCTCCTTGTTTCTTTTCTCACAAATCATCTGGTGGAATTGGAACTTTTTTTTTATCCAAGCCCCTCCTTTAAACCTATATATTTTCCATCCTTTGACTACCAAATCACCAGAATGGTTAGAGTTTTTGTGAAACCAAACCTTTCTTACCTTGTGATTTCCAATAAAATCAACACAAATTTGGGTCCTATTTTCTGTATCTTGTGGGAATCATACATATAATTTCCAATAACCTCTAATAGCAATTCAGTTTGAAACCATTGGTGCTGGTCCAAGACAGAAAGAAGATAGTTGTGGCATACAAACTTGCTGTGTCATATTCCATGTAAGGGTCTGGCATATTAAAGGACGTAACCAACGGAGAGTTCTCCCCCTCCGACATTGTTCTCCGACGATGTCCCCTGGGCGAAACGAAAGGGGCCACCATTATAGTGCTCGCCGAAAGCCTCCATCGTGGAGATCAGGACAAGTGGGTTGGTTCGTTTCCTCCTCCTATCTACGAAATTCTCTGTCTTCCTTCGTTCTCATGTTGGGCCAAAGGGTGAAAGGGGCGGCTGTGAAACGGCGATTCCCCCTTTTCCTTTGAAGCCCACCATTCCGACCTCTTTCTCTTTTTTTTGGATAGGCCTTTGGATAGGCGATGCTTATCTTGTAGGGAAATAAAGATCACATGTAAAAGAATGACGATGATGATGATGAATGATGAACATTTTTATAAAGAACTGAAGAAGAATGATAATGTCGATTCCTATTTTAACGTGATTTTATGCATTGGTTGGAACTAATGTTAATGATATTTTCTGGTTACAGATATTGTTTAACTTTTTTGTCATATTTTGATTTTTTGATCTTGCCATTCTGTTTGCTGGAAATATTGGATTCCGGTATTTGAAAATTGGATTTCCTCATTATTTATTGTATCATGTTGTACAATGCAGTAGGATAAGTAATGTGCATGTTATGGTGTGTGATACTCTATTTACACCATTTCTGTATAGTGTACTTTTGATCATTCAGCATGAAGAACAAACCTTTGCAATGTTTGCGCTTATTTTTTGGTTAGGATTGATTGTTTTCCTTGATATGTCATACACGTGAACCCTGATGGGGTCTCATTGCCAACATTGGGAGGACTTTACTCACTGATTATTCAATTGATTTGGCCATTAGACATTAGGAGCTGTTGAAGAATATGAGTTTAGAGCCAGTTTTAGTAAATTTGATGTTTTAGGTATTATTGTAATTGTTTGAAGTACTGAGGGCATTTTGGTAATTTTTTATACTAAGGGTATTTTGGTCATTTTTAATGTTTTACAACTCCTTATATAAGGGTTGATAGGTTGTATTAGGGTTAAGAGGCTGAGATTAAGAAAGAGAGAGAGAGAGAGGGGGGGCGACCTCCATTGGAGGTTCGTCCCCCTCCTTAAAATCTCTATTGTTTAATCTTCATCTTTATCAATATTTTCTATTATTTATTATCTGTTGTGTTTCTCATTAATTTCAACATGGTATCAGAGCCTATTTCGATCGTTGGGAGCAATAGCATGTGCGATTAAAAGCTTTCATGAAAAAACCCTAAGCGACGAAGCGATGTGGTTGACATTTTGATAGATTCCTTTGTTGATACTTGAAAACCAACCATGGTAGATGATTCAACCAATTTGTCGTACTGGGCACATTGTCAAGTTCTTCTATGTGTAATATGGATACTGTTCTCGATGCTCCTTGCAGCAGTCTTAATTCTCAAGTACGAGATGGTGAGTAAAAGGGAGGAATATGCAGAGCATTCAGTGGGAGGAACGGATGATTCACTCTATGCAGATCAGTGTTGGAGGCCTTGCTTGAAACAAATCCATCCTGCTTTCTTGGTGCTCTTTCGCATAATCGCTTTCTTGCTAATGTCTTTTGTCCTTGCCGCAAATATCATATTTATGAGACTTGCAATTGGGAGCTTTTTCACAGGCACATCACTCTACAGATTTCAAAGGCCAGGTGGAAGCCCTTTGACGACAGTTTGCCAGGTCATTGTTGCTTCTGTGCGGAAGTGGAATGTCACCGTCCCTCTTGATAGTTCACTTTTACATGAAGTAGAGGATAAAAACTCAGCCATTTAAGGGAGTCGGAAATTGGAGCATTCAGACAAATTCAGATTTTTTGATAAATCTGCCACATTGGTTTCACTTCTTCCTAATTATAATGAATTGAGTCTTCTATAGGTGTTCTGAAGAAAAGTTCTTGGAGGATTACATCAAACAAAGTCTCCTTCCCCTTTGTCTTCCTCTAAACTTCGATACTATGAAGCTACTAAAAGATGATGACGGAAAGATAGTTTTTGACCCTTATGAAAGATGACTTAGAAGATCAGTTTGTGCAATTGATCAAGATGTTGAGAGTTGCTGCCTCTGCAAACCGTGACCTAATATTTGCTTGAGTGGGGTGGAATCAGTGCGAAGGGTTTCTCAAGGAAGAAGAAGATGACAAAGAGGAAAAGTAATTGGCTATCAAAATGATGATGGTGTTCTAGATTTTTTAAAGAAAGGTTACACAAAATCCTGAAAAAAAGAAGATTTAAATCTTTAAAAAAAAAGAAAAAAGAGAGAAAAAAGGTAAGTTTATTTCTTTTTGAATTTCAAATGCTGGAAATGACAGTTACATATTATATTTCTTTATTTTATGGAAGTAAACCAGAAAGGTAGATATGAAAAATACTTTCCTGATTTTGTGGGAGAGCTAACCATAAATAGTTATGAAAATTAATTTCCTGATTTGGTGGAAATGATTAGGAAAAGAAATCAAGATAAGGATGAATCCGCACAGTTTTAGGAAAGAAAAATGATAACTGTTGTCCATTATCTGCATAAAAGAAAATGGTTGCAGAGAAAGGAAAGATGGACCTACAATAGTTTGATGCATTGTTTGTTTAGAAGTGGAAGATCAGAGGAAGCTTACTGTATTTTTCTTGAAATGGCGGCTCATAAATTGTTGCCTTCATCGACAACATATAACATTATTATCCACGGACTTTGTAAAGCTGGGAACACTGGTAGTGCACTTAGACTGTTCAGGAAACTAGAGGGTCTTGGCTCCATCTTAGAGATTGTCACGCACAATATACTAATTGATGGTCTCTGCAAATCAGGTAGGCTGGCCGAGGCAAGAAAGGTATTGAAGGAGCTTGGACGATTGGGGTATGTGCCAAACGCCATAACCTACACTAATGTCATGAATTGTTGCTTCAAGTCAGGAAAGATTGAACAAGGTCTTCAACTTCTTTCTGAATTAAAAAACAAGGGTTACGTGACTGATCCTTTTGTATTTACCACTATAGTAAGTGCATTATCCAGACTGGGGAAGGCTGGAGATGCTAATGCTTTGGTTGAACAGAAGATGAGCAAGGGAATCATCATGGATATAGTTTCCTATAATTCTTTGGTGGAACGGATGTTGCATTTGAGTTATTGAATAAAATGGAAGAAGGTGGTTTGAAGGGTGACGAGTACACCCATACCATATTAGTTATGGTATCTGCCAGTAAGTCTGGAGATGCTAATGCTTTGGTTGAACAAATGATGAGCAAGGGAATCATCATGGATATAGTTTCCTATAATGCTTTGGTTGAACAGATGCTGCATTTGAGTTGTTGAATAAAATGGAAGAAGGTGGTTTGAAGGGTGACAAGTATACCCATACCATATTGATCAATGGTCGGTGTAAGATGGGCCATATGGAATCTGCCAGTAAGCACTTCCAGTACATGGAAATGAAAGGCTTCCAATCAAACTTGGTGGCAAGAAAGTGCCTGTTTTTTTGGTTTTTTGCAATGTTGGCCATATAGATGTTGCTATGGAGTTTTTTTTTTCAATGAAATGAAGGTCGGGGATTCTTTTACTTATACATCATTATTGCATGGCCTTTGTAGTGCAAGAAAATACCGGACTGCATACAGTCTCCTGCTAGCTTGTTTAAGAGAAGGCACCAAAGTCCTCAATGCTACTCATTGTGCAGTCCTCCTTGGACTTCATGTATCAGATTTATGGATAGAAAGAAGAAAGCTAAGAGCTGCTATTCGTAAAGCAAAATATGTTGCTAAATATAAAACTAGAAAGCATGCTCCAATGACGTAGGAAAATTAACAGACAACAGTGAGGCAACTGAGAGCTGTCATACCACTTGAAAATGATAGAGAAGCATATGATGGGTGCAGAAATTATTCAGTCCAAGCAATCAATGTTCCTCACCCAGAGCAGGTCGAGTTTTTTGGAGAAGAGAGAAGGCAGCCGTGCAAGGGCGCCAATGTTCAATTGTGTGAAGATGACAGTCATGAGGACTGCAGTAATTATTATATTTGCAGCCATTGAAGTTGCAGAAATTTGCAGCTATGAAAGCTGTTGAAAAAGCCAGTCATGAAAGCTAAATTTAAGAGTTATTGCAGCCATGAAGTTGCTGAAAATGAAAAGCTAGGAAGGCTAAGTGTTGCAACAAAGAAGATTGTTTGAAAAATGAACATTAAGGGGCTGAAAAATTTAGAAGAAAAAAAATGCGGAAAATATGAAGTCGTACGTAGTGTCTTCTTATTTGATCAAACAACAAAATTGGAAATAGAAGAGAAAGATAGAATGCAAGAAAATCAGTCTTTTTCACTAGAAATGCATGACAAATCAAATCATAGAAGAGGATATAGGAATTTGTTGGTATGGAATGTAGCAGTATCACCAAGAAGCATTAAAGTTAAAACCTTGAGTTGCTGAAGTAAACAGTCAGGAGGGCTGGAAAAGCGGTTGCAGTCACCATGTGAAGGGGTGCAGACCGACTAGTATGAGCAGATGTTTGTATTCTGCTATTTGAGTGGTAGAGAGAGGGCACCCAACCAACACACCGGTTGCAGCCACCATGTGAAGGGGCGTAGAAAAAGCTGTGTGAAGTGTGTATGGTGGAGTAGTACCTCCTATCATAAAAGATCAGCTTTCTCAAGACGACAAAAACATGACTTTTGAAGTGTAGCTACCGAATCACTTTATGGAGAAGAAGAAAGACAGAGGGAGCAACTGACACCTATAGAAGGGTCGTGTGCTACCCATGTGTTCTTGATTGTTCAAGTTGTTTTACAGAAGCCTCGAAGAGATCGCTCGTGCACGTGTGGTAAAGAAAGAACTAATTTTTTGGCAAGTTTGGAGTTTGAAGTATCTAAGAATATGAGTTTAGATTCAGTTTTAGTAAATTTGATGTTTTAGGTATTATTGTAATTGTTCGGAGTATTGAGGGCATTTTGGTAATTTTCTGTACTAAGGGTATTTTGGTCATTTTATGTTTTACAACTCCTTATATAAGGGCTGATAGGTTGTATTAGGATTAAGAGGCTGAGATTAAGAAAGAGAGAGAGAGGGGGGTCGACCTCCGCCCCCCTCCTTTAAATCTCCTTAGTTTACTCTTCATCTTTATCAATATTTTCTATTATTTATTATCCGTTGTGTTTCTCATTAATTCCAACAGGAGCTGCCCTCATATTTTTTTGGCGTGGCAAGCATGTCCTTAATGCCTCATTGGTGCAGGATGATGATTGACTCCTATGCCTTGTAACTATACTGATGCTGATTTTAGGGGTATATAGCAGCCTTTTATCATTATCTCATGCCTTTTATTCAGAATTTTTGTAACCTATGTAATCAATAGTGGTTAACGGGTTGTTAGTTATTGACTCTAATATAGCAACGAGGATATAGTGGATTTAGCAGTACACATTTATTTAAGATTAAAAACTAATATATATAATGGATTCTCTAATTTCTAAAGAATATCAAGAAACACATAACCACCATGCTCATAAATACGAATCAAACTAAATAAGCAAATCTAACAAATTTTAAGAAGACAAACAATAAATATCATGTGGTATATGTATATTGAATTGTTAAAAAACAAATATGGTCCAATCTAATTTGAGAAATGAATTATCTCATCTGCAAAAAGAATAGGACAATGTTAGGATTTAGAAAAAATACTCTTAAAAGTTAAAACATGAAAAAAATCTTCAAGAGCATACAAAAAAAGGATTAATGATAAGAATGTGAAACTATAAAATAATAAAATATGATGCATCTCAAGGATGGAAGAAATAGATTGCTTACTATCTATATTAGTAATCTATGATTAAAGAAATAGAAACCATTAGAAAGTTGAGCTATAAGAGTACGGACTCTCTGCCTTGATGATACAAAATTGTCCGTAGGAACAACAACATACAAAAAAATCATGGTTAGCATGATACACAAATTGCGTAACCAGATGTCCACACTCCACAACATGGTGCAAAAATCGTGGTTAGCATACAAACTCTCTTTTGGTTGTGCCCAAAGAGAGGAAAAGATGTGGACTAGTCACTAGACACGCGAACCACTGAACCATGCTAGAGAGAGACCATCCGATGGACTGGTGGGGGATGGTGGAAGTGGGGTGGTGGCGATAGAAGCCGCAGGAGAGAGATACTGTTCAGTGGTGGTGGGGGATGGTGGAAGTGGGGTGGTGGCGATAGAAGCCGCAGGAGAGAGATACTGTTCAGTGGTGGTGGGGATGGTGGAAGTGGTGGTGGCGATAGAAGCCATGGGAGAGAGAGAGAGAGAGAGAGAGAGAGAGAGAGAGAGAGAGAGAGAGAGAGAGAGAGAGTTACCATCTGGTGGTGGGCTATTCATCACCGGTGGTTGGCTGTCTGCCATCGGTTGTGGTGATGGGCTGGTGATAATGAAAGCCATACGAGAGAGAGAGAGAGAGAGAGAGAGAGAGAGAGAGAGAGAGAGAGTGCCAATAGCATTTTCTCTGGACGGCCTTTAAGTTTGAGCCGTTATCAATCCGCTAATGTGCACTATTGATAACATAGTTTCCAGCAACCTCCTATACCCAACTCTTATTGTCAAATATAGAAAAAATACAGCATCATGAATCACTTTGTTTCATTCAAGACTCTGTTCTCATGAAGGATCCTTGTATCTAACACGGAACATTCTCTTAAACTGTAATTTTGGATCTTAAATGTTGGACATGTTCCATAGATCCTCCTTCGATTGATCTTTATCTGTGTTGATCACTTATTGTTCTTCCTTGGTACTTGCTCAGGTGAAATTTGGGTTGTCGATGCAGAGGGAAAAAGTGTTTCACAAACTTGTATTTGGTCATACACAGGAAGACAGCAGCCACGTCTCCCCCCCAAAAGCCTATTCCAAATGTAACTCCATCCATTATGAATTATGGATCTGCTCAGAGGACAGCATCTGGAGGTATTCCAATGCCAAGAGACGTGCTGAAACAACATCATCGCGTTTCATCTGAGAGCTGTCTCATAGAGGAGCAGCCTTCATGGCTTGATGACCTGCTCAATGAGCCAGAGACACCTATTGAGAAGATGGGCCATCGTAGGTCTTCAAGTGACTCTTTTGCTTATTTTGAAGGACCTGTCAGTTTCTCCTGTACGGACAAGATATCTCAGTTGGAACCCCTTTATGGAGATCTGCCTTCCATGCCATTACGGGGGTCCCTGGACTTTCAATGGGCTAAAGATGATTATCATGATTGTCTGTTCTGATGTAAATTCTTCCGGAGTGCTTCTAGAGAATAGGAGATTGGGATCTATACCAAGTACCTTAAACCTTGTTAATTATAAAGCTGCAAAGACCACTCGTGTATCTGTAGGCTCAGAGTCATTGATCACTAGAAAAGGTGGTGCATCATCTGCAGCTTCAGAAAAGCAAGAGACTAAGGATTCTACTCAGCACGAGCAAATAGGGGAAGGGTCACAGGCCATGCCATCCACTGAGGGTGAAACTAAACAGTAAGTTTGAAATTTGTTTGATGGTTACACTTCGCATCTGCTCTATTTTGGCTCCCGCATTCTAAACTTTTTTTCGCTTTAGTTCACGGATCATTCATGTATCTTTTCGTGAAAAAGAGAACAAGTTGTGCTTTTTGTTCTTCCTGCATCCTATGGATTGGCCTCTTGCCCTAAAGGGAAAAATAAAAGAAGAAAAGAAAAAGAAGAAAATATTTTCAGATTCATGCCAGGCATATCTACTATTGAAGCGATTCACCTTTTGAGACGTCTTATGGAACATTTTAGAGCAAAAAAGAAAGACCTTCACATGATATTTATTGATCTAGAAAAAGCTTATAATAGGGTACCGAGGGAGGTTCTTTGGAGAACTTTAGAAAAAAGAGGTATCCCATTGACATATATTAACCTTATAAGAGACATGAATGATGGTGCAAAAACATGTGTGAGGACTCATGAAGGAACGTCCGACTTCTTTGAAGTTAATATTGGGTTACATCAAGGATCAACTTTAAGTCCATACTTATTTATAATGGTGATGGATGAGTTAACAAAACATATTCAAGATGAAGTACCTTGGTGTATGTTATTTGCAGATGACATTGTATTAGTGGAAGAGTCTAAGGAAAAAGTTAATAGAAAATTGGAACTATGGAGAGAAACATTAGAAAGCAAAGGCCTCCGACTTAGTAGAACAAAGACATAATATATGGAATGTAAGTTTGATCATTTGGTTACCTCAGAGGACATAGAAATTAAAATTGGCACACATTGCATCCTCCAAAAGGAAAGTTTTAAATACCTAGGGTCACTTTTTCAGAGTGATTGAAGAATTGATGGAGATGTTACGCATAGAATTAATGTTGGTTGGTTAAAATGGAGAGGAACATCAGGTATTCTTTGTGATAAGAAGATACCATTAAAGTTAAAAGTTAAATATTATAAAGCAACAATTAGGCCTGTCATGTCTTATGGTTCTGAGTGCTGGGCAGTTAATCATCAACGTGTACAAAAGATGTCTGTGACAGAAATGAAGATGTTGAGATGGATGAGTGGTCATACAAGAAAAGACCGTATACATAATGAGGTTATTAGAAACAAATTAGGAGTGACACCAATAGAGGATAAAATGAGAGAATATCATTTAAGATGGTTTGGACATATAGAAAGGAGATCAAAAGAAGAACCTTTAAGAAGGTTAAAAAAACTAAATTTGGAAAGTATTAAAAGAGGTAGAGGACGACGACAAAAGTGTTGGAAAGAAACAATAAAGAATGATCTAGCTTATTGTGAGTTAACTGCAAACATGGCACACGATAGGGATTTGTGGAAACAAAGAATCCATGTAGCCGACCCCGTCTAGTATGGGAAAAGGCTTAGTTGTTGTTGTTTGTTGTTGTTGTATTCTTTACTTCCCTGTCTACTGTGGTGGTTGGTTTTCGTCAACCATGTTTTGCTTCAATGACGTAAGGGTCCTTTTTGCTCTTAATTCATATTACTGATATGAATTTGTGCCTCTATACTCATGTTTCCTTCATGTTGAAATTACTTGGTTTCCATTCAAAAAGGCGGCTGCAGTTGATCTACTCTTCCCAATATATTCATTTTTGTAAGTAAATCAATTTATATAGTATCGGAGAAAGATTTGCCAGTGTTTTTCCAACCGAACAATGTTATGTGGCCTGCATAAGTAAATACTAACAGCCACACTGACAATGATATTGGCCATTATACTTTGTTAAAGCTCACGTGTGGATCTTGGCTATATACGAAAGAAGCGATGATAGGGTTATATGGAATACAAGATGTAATTGCTATAGTGCCTCTTCCGTTTGTGCTTCTTTCCATACTACTCTGAAACTCTGTTACTTGTTGGCAGATTAGATTGTTTGGGAGAATAATCCTTGCTTTTTAGGATCTGATGTTTTGCATAATAAGCTAAGAGCCTAAGACAATTGCATAGACCATGAAACCATGAACTTGTGCAACTTTGTTTGTGTAACATATGGCAATGGAGAATAGAGATCGAGTTTGGATTACTTGGAGTTGAACCTTCAAGAGATTACTCTTGCAAATCGTGGAAGCGCAACGGATGATCGAATATAACGATAAGAAACAGTAAAGAGAAAATGTGGAGATTGCAGGGGGCACGCCCTCCAATGGAGGCCACCCTCCTCTCAATCTCTTTATTAATCTTAGTCTCTTAACCCTAATAGAAGAAGTTCAACCTTTATATAATGGGTCGTTAAACACAAAATGACCAAAATGACCTTAGTACTATGGGCAATTACAAATCAAAAATTATAAAATTGACACTAAAAAGCATATTCTTCGACACCCCCCCTCAAGCTAGGAGGTGAGATACTTCAAACTCCAAACATGTCAAGAAAAGATTCTTTCTTCATTTTTTTTCCTGATTTTTTAGTCCTCTTGGCTATCCACTTTTCAATAACCTTCTTACCTGCACACTCTTCGTCAACCTTCGTGGTGGTTCTTAAGCAGCTTCATGGTTGCACCAATTTTCAGTAGCTTCTTGGTTGCAACATTTTTAACAACTACTTTCACTGCAACATTTTCAACAACTTCTTTTACTGCAACATTTTCAACAATTTCTTGGCTGCAACATTTTTAGCAGCTTCTTTGGTTGCAACAACTTCAACTCATCCTTCATGATTATCATTTTCACCAGCTTCTTGGCTATAGCATTTGCCAATTGGAGAACTCTCTTCTGTAGGCAGTGGAATATCAATTGGTTTCCCACCACAAATCCCTTCTGTTATGCACTTGTTTTGACAGGTTCTCCCTGGACCTTGCACCCACTTCTTAATCATCACCTTCTTCGACATTCTTAAGCACATCATGTGCATAAAGATCTATAAAACCAAACCATTTTGTTTGATATCTTCTTGCAAGACTGGACCAATTGCAACTAAATCATGCTCAGAACTGTCATGTTCTTTCTTCAAGCGTGTTCCATTAATAAAGAGTTCCAAGATATCACATCCCTCACCGGTATTTGGTCATACAATTGACATGCAGTCACCATGTAGTTGGAATCCCCTGTTATAATTGCAGTCCAAAAGACCACATTTCTTATTGCCATCATATCAAACACTTGGCAAGCACGGCCCATCCGATTGAAGAGACCAGAAGCACCCGTGAGGGATGAGCAGATGTTGTGCCATGCATTCATGTTTGCCCTCCCTCTTTTCATACTCTACCAACTCATCCATCATCTTGCCGATTTTCTACGCCATCTCGTGCACTTTATGAAGAGTCGTAGATAGCTTCAAGTTCCTCTTCATATTTCTTTATAGCCTCATTGTCACCACGTTCTATGCTCTCTGTAGCTACCATCAATGGTCCACCTTGATATCTAGTCGACATCTCTAGTGTCTTCCTTAACATGCTCAATGCTTTCTCTCTTGTTGTACTCTCGTCCTCGTATCTTTTCTTCCATTGTGCTTCTCTATTCTCGATCGCATCCATCTCTTCTTTTAAGGAAGTGAGCACAGCTTCCTTCTGTTTCATCTCTACCTTCAGCTTCAAAATCATTGTCTTCAGTTTCTCGTTCTCCCTCGACACCCTCCTTTTCTATCTTCTAGGCATCTAAGAGAGCTTTATGCTTCTCTTGCTCTTCCTACAGAGAAGACTCCTGTCGTCGCTGCCATTTCTCACTCTCTTCATTGTGTTGTGATATCTCCGAAGCGATAACAGAGGCATCCAACATCCTCTCTACATCAAACACTGCACACGAGAGGTGGTCTTCTTCGGAGTCCTTGTGCTTTTGAATGTGGAAGTCCCTCTTGGCCACAAATTTCTCAACTCTCTTTTTTGCCTGCGAGATGTCGAGCTCGAGCTTTTCCTTCATGTTGTTTAGTCTTGTGACTTGTTGCTTGAGCTCCAATGTCGGCTTAACCAGCGGATCGTTCCAATTCTTGAGATTGGTGACCGTCTTTGCAATTGAATTTCTTGCCCTTACGTTCTTTCTTCTCTTTTTCTTGTAAAAGTATAAGTCACAGCTGTTGCTCCTATTGATAGATGGATGACTATGATACCATGTTGGAAATCGTGAAAGCACAACGGATTATCGAATATAACAATAAGAAACAATAAAGACAAAATGTGGAGATCGAAGGAGGGGATAGGCCCTCCAATGGAAGTCGTCCCCCTCTCTCTCTTTCTTAATCTTAGTCTCTTAACCCTAATATAAGAAGTCCAGCTCTTTTATAATGGGTTGTTAAACACAAAATGACCTAAATGCCCTTAGTACTACGGACAATTACAATACTACCTAAAACTGACTATAAAAAGCATATTCTTCAACAATTACAGTGTTGATAGATTCCTTTCTTTGTTTTTCCTTTTAGTAGAACGCCACGTTTTTCGCAATATACTCAGATTTTTTTAGGTTTAAAATTTATATTGGTGTCCATGGAAAAGTTCTCTAGCCTACTCCATCTAGCATGGGAAAAGGCTTAGTTGTTGTTATCCATCTAAAAGTTCTCGATATGTTTGACCCAACTGCATAATCAATTTAGTGTTAAATGCAAAACCATCAAAACTTCAGAGCAAGTCATCTCCATCTCCTCCTTTTTGTTTTCCATTAGTTTCTGTCTGGTGGAGAAATTAGAAATCGGTGACAACAAATTTGCCACGTCTTATTAGTCGCATATTTTTGCCAAGCTATTTCTTTCTTTGACGACTACAATGATGCAGGCAATTTGCTCAACGCTCTCGGATTCAGAAGCTTCAGTATATAGCTGAACTAGAAAGAACTGTATAGTCTTTGCAGGTGAGTTTCAAGGGAGTTCATAACTCTGAAGTATTTCCTATCCGTAAACAGTGTTTTATGGCGATTTATTTTCTTTTCATGTGTTATAATTAGGCTAAAGAGTCTGAAGTTTCAGCTGAGTTGCAATTCCTTGACCAGAAGCGACTCATATTGGCTATAGAGAACAAGGCATTGAGGCAGAGGATAGAAAGTATTGATCAGGAACAAGTTGTGAAATATCGTAAGTGATCTTGCAGAAAACTTACTAATATTACTTACGTTCTTCTTTCCTCATTGCAGTTCCACTGTTGGAGTTTCTCAGACAAAAATAAAGTGCATTTATGTGTTTCATCTATGCGAGTTAGGGCGTCTACATGTTCATGTTTCCTTTTTACTTATCTTCAGGGGCACTACAATAGGGACTTCCTTTTAGCCTGTCATGGGCCTGCAATTCTCTCTCTCTCTCTCATATATATATGTGTGTGTGTGTGTGTGCGTGTTGTTTCCAACTTCCTTTTGCATGCCCATTTATATCTCTACATGCATCACATACATCTTAAGTTTTTTTCCCTTGATTCACCTTAAAAATAACTCCGCCCATGTAAGGGATCACCCTTGCATTGCCGGTCCCAAGCCCGGATAAAGGAGGAGGGTTGTGTTAGGCTTCCGATAGCCAGCGTAAAACTTCGTCGGATTTCTACAACATGGATTACAAAAATTATGAGCATTGCTTTGGGGCGTCCCCGCCTAGCGACGTGCTGTAGAGCCCGAATGCAGTAAGAAGTAAGCAAGGGCCACTACATTTTCGCCCGAATGTAGTGAATCAATTGCAGAGAGGGTTCCCACATCATGGACGGGTGTGGGTAAAGAAGTTAGTCCCACTACATTGCCGCCCGAATGTAGTGAAAAATTTTCAGAGAGGGTCTTCGCATTTTGATTATGGACGGATGCGGGGGGTAAGGAAGCTAGTCCTAGATAATAAGATTCGTATTGGTTCTTGGAATATCGGAACATTATCGGGTAAGCTAATGGAGGTGGTAGATACTATGATTCGGAGAAAGATTCATATTCTATGTTTACAAGAGACAAAATGGGTTGGAGAAAAAGCAAAGGAGATAGAGGATACAGGTTTTAAATTATGGTACTCAGGTAAAGAAAAGGCCCGAAACGGAGTTGGTATTATCATAAATAAAGATTTAAAGGAGAGTGTAGTAGACATACAACGATATGGTGATCGAATCATGACATTGAAATTAGTGTTAGGAGCAGAGGTTTTGAATATAGTTTGTGCTTACGCACCCCAAGTAGGACTAGAAGATAGTATAAAGACAGTTTTTTGGGAAGAGTTAGATAAGGTGTTTCAAAAGATTCCACAAAGGGAGATGATTTGTTTAGGAGGAGATTTAAATGGACATGTCGGTAAAGAGGCATTAGGATATCAAGGGATTCATGGAAACTTTGGTTATGGGGATATAAACGAGGAAGGTAGGGAGATTTTAAATTTTGCTATGTCATTTGATCTCTTTCTGGTCAATACAATCTTCAAAAAACGAGATGAACATTTAATTACTTATAAGAGTGGCTTATCACATACAAATTGATTACTTTATATGTAGAAAAAAAGATAGAGCGTGTTGTAAAGATTGTAAGGTAATTCCAGGAGAAAGCTTAACCCCCCAACATCGACTTTTAGTTATGGATTTACAAATAAAAAAATGGACAAAGAAGAAAAGAGTGCATCGAGCTATTCGGACTAAATGGTGGAACCTCAAAAGCGAGAAAGAAGGTATATTTAAACAGAAAGTCCTTCAAGGAGATGTTTGGAATTATGTTGGCACACCCTCTGATATGTGGAACAATATGGCTATACATATTAGGAAAGTGGCGAAAGATGTGTTAGGGGTATCTAAGGGAGGTGTACCGGCACAAAAAGAAGCTTGGTGGTGGAGTGAAATAGTACAAAATAAAATCAAGGCAAAGAGGGCATGTTACAAATTACATTATGCTAAGAAAACTAGTGAAACTTTAGAAGCTTATAAGAAAGCAAAGAAGGAAGCAAAAAAGGCCGTTAGTGAAGCAAAAGATAAGATTTGTGAGGACTTATATAAAAAACTCAACTCAAAAGAGGGTGAAAGAGATATTTTTAGGATAGCTAGGGCTAGAGATAAGAAAACTAAAGATCTAAATTATGTTAGATGCATAAAAGACGAGGATGAAAAAATTCTAGTGGCAAATGATGATATAAGAAATAGATGGAAAAACTATTTTTATAATCTTTTTAATGAAAATAAAGATGTTAGTATTTGTTTAGGAGATTTAGCCAAGTCAGAAAAGTATATAAACCACAATTTCTACCGACGTATTCAAAAGAATGAAGTCAAAGAGGCTCTTAAACATATGAAGAGTGGTAAATCGGTTGGACCAGATAATATTCCTATAGAAGTTTGGAAAATACTAGGAGAAATAGGAATCACTTGGCTCACAAGACTATTTAATGAAATATGGAAAAACCAAAAGATGCCCGAGGAATAGAGAGCAAGTACACTTATACCCGTATATAAGAACAAGGGAGACATTCAAAATTGTGTGAATTATCGAGGTATCAAGTTAATGAGTCATACTATGAAATTATGGGAAAGAATTATCGAACGTAGGTTAAGACAAGTATCAAGTACAACAGAGAACCAATTTGGATTTATGCCAGGTAGATCTACTATTGAAGCGATTCACCTTCTGAGACGTCTTATGGAACATTTTAGAGCAAAAAAGAAAGACCTTCACATGATATTTATTGATCTAGAAAAAGCTTATGATAGGGTACCGAGGGAGGTTCTTTGGAGAACTTTGGAAAAAAGAGGTATCCCATTGACATATATTATCCTTATAAAAGACATGTATGATGGTGCAAAAACATGTGTGAGGACTCATGAAGGAACGACAGACTTCTTTGAAGTTAATATTGGGTTACATCAAGGATCAACTTTAAGTCCATACTTATTTGTAATGGTGATGGATGAGTTAACAAAACATATTCAAGATGAAGTACCTTGGTGTATGTTATTTGCAGATGACATTGTATTAGAGGAGGAGTCTAAGGAAAAAGTTAATAGAAAATTGGAACTATGGAGAGAAACATTAGAAAACAAAGGCCTCCGACTTAGTAGAACAAAGACAGAATACATGGAATGTAAGTTTGATCATTTGGCTACTTCAGAGGACATAAAAATTAAAATTGGCACACATTGCATTCCCCAAAAGTTAAGTTTTAAATACCTAGGGTCAATTTTTCAAAGTGATGGAAGAATTGATGGAGATGTTACACATAGAATTAATGCTGGTTGGTTAAAATGGAGAGGAGCATCAGGTATTCTTTGTGATAAGAAGATACCATTAAAATTAAAAGGTAAATATTATAGAGCAGCAATTAGGCCTGCCATGTTTTATGGTTCTGAGTGTTGGGCAGTTAATCATCAACATGTACAAAAGATGTCTGTGACAGAAATGAAGATGTTGAGATGGATGAGTGGCCATACAAGAAAAGACCGTATACATAATGAGGTTATTAGAAACAAATTAGGAGTGGCACCAATAGAGGATAAAATGAGAGAACATCGTTTAAGATGGTTTGGACATATAGAAAGAAGATCAAAAGAAGAACCTGTAAGAAGGTTAGAAAAACTAAATTTGGAAAGTATTAAAAGAGGTAGAGGATGACCACAAAAGTGTTGGAAAGAAACAATAAAGAACGATCTAGTTTATTGGGAGTTAACTGCTAACATGGCACACGATAGGGATCTGTGGAAACAAAGAATCCATGTAGCCGACCCCGTCTAGTATGGGAAAAGGCTTAGTTGTTGTTGTTGTATTCACCTTAAAAATCTGAGGCTCAAAGTAGACACATGGTAATGCAGTGGAGCAGGAAGTACTGGAGAGGGAAGTTCAGAACCTGAGAATGCTACTATACCAGCAGCAACGTTGCTATGATCAACAAGCTTCCAGTGCCGCTTCAAGTGATCTCAGATTGCCGTTTGCTGCTCTCTCCCTTGCCCACAGTCAGGGCAATGCCAACCGGGACTCCCTGAGTGGGCCTCTATGTACCTGATACGGGCTAGGTTTACTACATGCATCTACTGCTTGCTGATGCAACTTCTGTTCGGTATATCCACTTCGCTTTCCTACAGAAGCGTATGAACCTTTATCTCTGCATTTTACTTTCCGCCTGGTGGTCTGCCCAGCTGGCCTTTCTGGCCATGGAGTTTCAGTCCACCCGTGGTGATGGCTTATTTGATGCTGCAACTGCTTGTATACTACCATACGAAGCATATCTCTTGCTTTGAGTTTTATGATTTCTGGATATGTCATGTAGTGGCTGTGGTGATACGAAGTGAATGTTCCGGGGCAGATTCCTTGGTCCACAAGCCAACTAGAAATGCTTTAACTTGATTCTGTGCCTCTTTCTTGTGTATCTGAATTCTGTTTCTGACCTGCATTTGCACTGTGGTGCAAAGCAGTGAGTTGTACTCGTGTAGGAAGTGATCGTCGGGCTTCTGATGATAATGAAGCTCGTCTTTCTGGTGCAGTTCTTTGCGGAGTGTATGTAAACATGCAAGTCATAAAGGATAAGCGCAGTGTACTCGAGAAGACCGCGGTACGTTTGTGGATGCGTTCTTGGTGAATTAGATGCTCACTACACCCTATTTGGAGATTGTTGTCGTCTGCAAAGCATCTTATTTGATATGGTCAAATGAGCTTACTTACCAAAGTAAATAAACAATCTCCAAATGTGGATTGGCGTATGAATCAGCAGTGATAGTTCAAGTTAGCGATGTATCGGATTTGTTTCATTGGAAAAGTTGGTTTTCTCAAATGGAAGCCGCACCCCTTTTCTCTTGGAGGAAGCGAACGCTTTATCCCACAGGTTTGATATGTAAGTTCTTAATCACTATTGTGCTTCTTCTTATGTTATATTACTGTTTTAGCTTTGGAAAAGCGTATCATGTTATATCGTGAGAGCAATGGTTCATCAACAAGAAAAAATAGAAACAAACAGCATTTCAGTTGTGGCGCCTTTTAGACGAATGAAGCAAATGATCCAAAATGGCCTTGCTTTTATTTGGAAGTGATTGACTGATGTAAGGGCGAGTCCGACTGATTGAGAACGGTAGATCGCCTGCACATTATAGACCTTGTTTTTTCTGGGTACTGTTGTCATCAGGAATGACATAGTTCACGTGTTACTAGCATGATCTTGGAAGACATTTGTTTCGTGTGGTGTGTGTCAAAGAATGTCAACTTATGTTTTCAAAGGGTCCAAATAAGGTTCAGAAGATGGTTGTGAGTTCGTTGGAACCTGTTTGTTCATATCCCATTGCCTTTTGACATTATGGGCTCAAGTGAATCATGAAGTTGTCATCGAGGATAGCAATAAGATCTATGTTTGGGCAATGACCATTATCTCATTGACGACAAGAAAAGCGGTTATAAATAGTTAAGACTACGTTACACTACTAAGAAATAAATGATGGTAAAAATTGGGTGGATTGATGTCTTCCCTTCTCATTTATAGTTCTTGAGACAGCAACATGCAAGTTTTACCTTCATTTTTGTCGTCACGCTCCCTAGCTTCATCTTTCTATTACCTTGTTATCGTTCTAGAATCATGAAGTAGGCCAATCTTCTTTTATTGCCGTTTGTTACTAGCCGTCATAGAATACCTCGTAGTGGACCAACTAGCATCCAATGTTGGGTACTTTGGATTTTACCTATGTGGCTTTGATTTTCAACTTTAACATGTTGCCCTCCTAATACTTATTTTTGAGGCTTATCAAGGAGGCAAATTGTATTTCATTAATTAACTATGCCAAAACTTCCCTTGATCTCTCCACGTGATTCTAGAGATTCTTTGCCTTTTGTGATATCATTTGGTAGCTTAGCTTATAAAGGATTGGTTTCTCTCATTCTTCTCCCTATTTCACTTCCTTTCATCAATTTCTTTTCTTGCGATCTGCTTCCTTTGCCTCGATTAATCGCTGTAGCTTTAGATGACAACATTGTCTTGCCCCTGTTAGCTGCCTCATCAAATGGAGTGACATATTTTCACGTTACTCCCTTACCTCTGCCTCACAACAAATTCCTGATGTCCTCTTCTCCCAACTTCATCTGTTCATGGTTGTTCAACAATTAGCTTTATATTGATTGACTTGATTATGTTCAAGAACAAAAATGCCATTTGTGGATGTAGTGTGGCATTTATAACCCCATTATGTTGTCTTATAAAGTCATCCATTTTGATAGTCAATTCTTGTATTATTTTCTTGCTTTTTAGGTTTCTATGCATAACCGGTTCCATTTCTCATTTGTGATGATGCCTCTAACGATCCTACACATTTAGGCAATCACTGTTTTGCCGATCAATGGCATTGACACCACCTCTCTACCCGGTCAGCTGTTTGTTGTCCCTAAGCTCTCGTTTTAGCTTTCTCAGTGTAATTTCTTTTGTAAATATTTGAGTACCAACACCGTTTTGGATGAGGAGCACCATGCTTTCTTGTTACTGCGGTTCTACACATTTGTCATATGTGTATGACATCAAGGTCAATAGTGAGTTCTCATGATACATTTTACCCATTATGTTTGAAACGAAGCTGTCACTCGCCTCCTTTCTTGTTATGGTAAATTACCTAGTGAACTCCGCTTTTAATGCACTACAGGATCACAACTTGTCTCAGTTGGGGCTTGGCCCTAGGCCTAATGCGAGTCAACACACTCACAAGTTTTTGTTCACTATTTTCGAGAGTTTGGATTTCTCCATGTGCGCTCCAATTGTTTGTATCTGATTCCCTTGGAGCCATGTTATGCCAAGTTCCCCTCGTGAATACTTGTTCCCCCACCGATTTTAGGGGTTCAACTTGTGAGCGTGTTGACTCGCATGAGGCCTAGGGCCAATCCTCGAGGAGGTTTTGTGTTGGATTCTAGAGAGGTTTAGAACAAACCAAAGGTGGTTTTATATTGGTAATTAAGTCTATATAATAAGCATGCCAAATGAGCGCTTCATGCATTGAGTGCAAGGAGGTATACTTTTGCCTTAGGGAGGTTTATATAGTAAAGGGGGTTTTAGCCAGGTGAGTAGTGTGTGAGTCACAACATCATGTGCCAAGCCCCTTGGTATAAAAGGGAGTCGCCTAGAGTCTTTAGTAGGTTCGACACTTGAGAATTTTAGAGAGCTTAGAGAGGGATGAGAGGTTGAAGGGACAAGTTGAAAGGTAGCAATCCACGACTCCCCTTCCTCGGTAGGCCACCAGTGAGGTGGTAGCCCCAAGCTCCCTCATGGTGGCGTGTGGAGTCATCATCGTGGTTACCATCTTCATGATGGTTATAAAAATACCTACTCGTTCTTGAATATTCTTAATCCAATTAGGTCGTACCAAAGAAATGATAAAGAAACCTGATACTCACTAAGAGAGGAGTAGGGCATGCGATCACTCTTGTTGGATTTGCTTACTTAGTCATTTCCAGGCAAGTAATAACAAACCATCCAATACCTAAATTGTCCCAACTCACATCATTATTGAAAGAATTTGCTGATATCTTTTCCGAAGAACTTTCTGGTGAACTGCTTCCTATACGAGGCATTAAACATCAAATAGACCTACAACCCAATGTTACTTTTCCTAATAAACCAACCTAAAGGTGCCACCCCATTGAAGCTAAGGAGCTGCAAAGGTCAGTAGAGGAGCTGATTCGCAAAGGGTATATGTGTGAGTCCATGATCCCATGCACGGTTCCTGCTCTACTAGTACCAAAGAAAGATGAGTTCATGCAAATGTGTGTGGATAGCCTGCCATCAACAAGATGATCGTTTGATATCATTATCCCATGGTTAGATGATATGATGGACAAACTCTATGAGTCTAAATTCTTCTCAAAAATTAATCTAAAGAGTGAATACCACCAAATTCGAATCAAGGATAGAGACAAATGGAAGACGACCTTCAAGATAAACTCACTAATGCACCCACTACCTTTATGCATCTTATGAATCATGTGTTATCAGACTTTATGGGTCAGTTCGTTGTTGTGTATTTCAATGACATTCTCATTTACAACAAAAAGTCGAATGAACATTTTTGCACCTGAAGCCTTTTAGAAACCTTAAAAAGTATCAATTTTGTAAGCCACAAGTTCAATTTATTGGTTATATTGTCTTTGAGCAAGGAGATAAGGCTGACCCTGAAAAGATTAAGGCAATTCAAGAATGGCTAGTTTCGACCAATGCATCAGATGTTCACAGCTTTCATAGATTGGCCTCATTTTATCGTTGTTTTGTCAAGAATTTCTAGCATAGTAGCCCCTTAACTGATTGCATCAAGCAAAAACAAGTATTTTAGTAGACCACAGCTTGCCAACAGAGTTTTGAAGAGATCAAGACAAGACTCTGCACCACACCAATTCTTGTGCCACCCGACTTCAATAAGTCCTTTGAAGTCGAGTGCGATGCATCTGGAGTTGGAATTAGGGCAATGTTGATGCAAGAACAATGAGTTATTGCCTATTTGAGTAAAAAGTTGAGAGGAGCCAACCTCCACTACTCAACTTATGAAAATGAGTTTTATGCCTTGATATGGGACTTACAAATTTGACAACACTATTTATTGCTGAAGGAGTTCATAATCCATACCGACCATGGATCACTCAAGTATTTCAATGGATAGGGTAAGTTGAACAAGCGCCATGCCAAGTGGGTTGAATACTTGAGATTTTCCCTACACCATTTGGTATAAAAAGGGGAACTCTAATGTGGTGGCTGATGCACTTTCGCACTGGTATTTATTAATCACCGTTCTCAATGCTCTCAACATCAATATATTTCTTACTTCTATACACATCACTTTTTTCACATCTAAGTCATACCTTACCTTCTCATCTTTCTATTACAAAGAATTTCAATAACAATTGTGTTTCCCAAGTTCTCTTACATAGTTAAGCAACTATTATCTGCTCCAAAATACCATATTAGTTTCAAATAGGTGAATAATTAATTTTATCTCCCTCACAATCAACCAATATAATTATTGCTTTCGAATTGTCCCATGAATTGTTTATGCTATCATTCGACATCCAAAAAAAGTAAGGGATATTAGTATCATTTCGAAAAATGGCAAAGATGTGCTAAAGAGACGTACTTTAAATGGGTAGGATGTCGCGGCTGCTTTGTTCAGCCATGACACAGAATTAAGAGCTCCAAGTGGGTCATTTTTTGTGAGCATGCGGTGCCTAACTACGCACTAACTTAGACCTCAAATGGTATTGGTCGATCAAGACAGTAAGATGATGGTCGCGAAAGTCCAGTAAGACAGTAATATTTTTTAGAAAAAAGAGTATGCGACGTGCCTTTATGGATTCAGTTCGAGTCGCGTTTCATCTAAGAACGACCCTTTGATGGTCCTAGGTACAGTCCAGTTTGGGTAGAGCACAACGGAAATAAGATCAGTGAATAGGGCAGATTTTGCTTCAACGTTCCTTCTAGGCAGCTTCGCCTGAGAGATTCGAACTCTCGCGGGGAAACCCCATGTACTTAGCAGGCACACGCCTTAACCACTCGGCCATTATAAAAATCCACTAATTTTTGCTTGAATTGCCTGAATGGATCTGATTCAGTTCAATGGAAGGATGAATTGACCCATATTTTTTGCAACTAGAAATATATTTTCTAAATCCTTTGGCCTATTTGACATTCCCATTTTAGATTGATCCAATTCGTCGCATTAGGTTCGCCCAACTCTAAATAAATTTGAAAATAAGTTGAACATATCTTATGACATTCAATGTTAGAGAGGATTGGATATCTAGGAGTAAAGTACTACTAATACTACTGTCTTGATAGAGGTTAGACGACCGGTTCCAAATGGATGCAAACTACGGACACTAGAAATAACCCACAAATAGCAGAGGGTCGACGTTGGTAGTGAAGTTACAGGGGTAAAGGAAACAACCCGGATCACGAACCAAATCCCAATAAGACGCTACTTGATTCAGCTAATGCAAAAGTGAAGCTGATTCAGACAAGACACACCTCCAGCACACACATAATAGGACATTGATCTTCACCTGGTTCGGATTCAATATCATATTGAACTGAAATTTTTTCGTGTTCTTCATAAAAGAAATATTTCATCCAACTAATTCTTTGTTAACTTCTTGTTTTAGATTCAGTAACTTATCTAATTACAACCCGAATTCGTTACTTTGGCATCCTTCGTGTTGACCCCATCCCGACCCAATATTTTGACTCTATCAGTTCTTAGACGGCCTATCAATGTACACCCCACCCCATACCTACACCTCAATTTTGTGCCCTGGACCTGCCCTGTTACCCAACCAGCTGGGTTTGGGTGTGAGTCTTTTTTTTTCTTTCTGTTGCATAATGGTTAGAGTAGACAAAGCCTTGTGCCCCAAATCCAAATTTCAATAAACTTCTTAAAATGTAGAGTATGTTGAATTAAAATCATAAAATCTAATCCAAACAACGACAACAACAACTAAGCCTTTTCCCATACTAGATGGAGTCGGCTACATAGATTCTTTGTTCTCGTAGAACTAAATCTTGTGTCATGTTAACAATGAACTCAATACAAACTATAAACTAAATCGTTCTTTATTATTTCCTTCTAACACTTCTTCTATAGTCTTCCTCTTCCTAAAACATCTAATCCAAACAATTGAAAAATAAAGTTGGGTTGTTGAACTTTTGAAATTTCAACGTTACATATATATTAACACATATATTTGACAATAATGTAAGTGTATATGCATTTCCACATAATATATAATTTGTATACATTTTATATAGTTTGGATCTGGTACAGGTCAGGTACTTATCCTGCTCCAGCCCAATATCTGGTCAAAGATGTCTAAGATATTCCTTCCTTCATACCCGAACCCTAAATCTGTTTGAGAACGGATTGAACCTGAAACCGATGAAATCGGAACCACAGAGGACCATTCAGTTCGGTTCCAGTTTCATCTCTTATAAAACCAAAACCAATAGTTTTAAACTGCTGGTTTAGGTATTTTTTAACTTTTTATAACTTTCAAATCTTTTAAATAAAAGTATAGACTCAAGCAGTTTCAAACTCAAGCCGAAACCGATTCCAAGTCGGTTCGGTTGTGACTCAAATTTGAAGACTAACCGAAACCGAGAGCATCAGCTCAACTAGGAGATCTCTCTGGCTCCCACGCTGTGGTGGTAAGTTTGATTCTGGGAGGTGCATGTGTGGGCGAGATGTGGTAAAAGGAAGGAAAATCCATGAGCGTGTTGGGCTTCCGCCTTTTTTTAACCAGAAAAAAAGGAGAGGTGGTTATAAGTGAATTTCTCATTTGTTCGCCTCGAACTGTTTTTTAACCTCACACGGACGCCGGCAGCGTTCTTGTACCAAGAGTTGCAACCTATAAATACGAAAAGTTCCCGGCCATCAACTTCGGGAAGTTCTTCCCGTTCTCATCTCTGCGACGGGTAACAAAGGCTGATCTTCCTCCATAGGATGTCGAAACCTGAGAAACAAAAGCAGAGTTTCTCGTCTCTCCCTGCGTATATTTCATTCTCTCCAAAGAATCCCCCGGCTAGCGACGCCGATCTCGATCAGAACAGCTGCTCGCTCGAGAAATTCAAACTCTACGAGACCAGAGCGGTAAGGATAGAGGATTAAAATCGAGATCTCCTATTCTGACAGAAATTGAACTTAATTTGTTTCAGCAACGGATCAGGGTTTATTTGGTTGACTTTGTTTAATTTGTTGATGGATTCAAGTTTAACGTTTCTTCTGTATGATTATTATGTTTAATTGTAGAATTGTCGTTGCTTTTATTCCTCTGGACGGTTAAGTGAAGTTTCTACTTTTTTCCTCTCATGGATATTGTTCGGTTCTCGAGGTCAAAATGTGTTGAAGTAGTCTTCTAACATTTGTCTTCTTATTCGTTGAACTTTTTATGTTGATTAACGAATTAGGGCCACCTTTTTCCGTTTCAGAGATTCTACCTAATAGGAAGTGATCGTTTAAAGAAATTCTTCCGTGTACTGAAGATCGACCGATCTGAGCCATCGGAGCTGAACATTAGTGAAGATCCAGTTGTTTATTCACCTCTGGAAATTAAAAGTTTGCTTCAGCGTATCGACGAAGGAAACAGAGTAACCGGTGGTCTCACCTTCGTTGGCAAAGTCTACGGGATCGTAGGTTAAAGTCTTCTCGCTGAAAGAGTTGTTTCCCTTTTTTTTGAAGTTTTTCTTTAAAGAGGAAATTTCACATTTATTTTGATTCGGGAGATTTTTTTTCTCTTAGTAAACTTCTTAGTTTTAGCATATCAGTTGTTGCATGAACATAAATCTTATACGGAATTTGGGATCAGTTGATGGAAATCATTGGATGCTGTGCTTCATTTTGTTATAACACAGTCTGGTGAAATAGAATGAATTAATGTCAAAATGCAGGTTGCATAAAATTTCTGGAATCATACTATCTTATCTTAGTGACAAAGCGAAGGCAGATTGGATGCATCTGCGGGCATGCCATTTATAGCATTGAGGAGAGTCAGTTGATCACAGTTCCACATTCTTCCATACAGACTGATACTGCACATTCTAAAACTGAATTGAGGTATATGTTGTCCTTTATTATTTCTCGGTCTTAATGATCTTTGACTGCTTGAATTGTGGTTAAACAATTAACATGTTGAATTCTGTTGAGCGCGTTATAAGTATTAATGGACGACCCATATCTTAAGGCCCAACAGCACGTTACACATTCTGAGCCCTATTTAAAGAAAAGGAAGAAGTTGCTACGAAGCATGTACAATGCAGTGATGCACCCACAAATTGTAGGATATGGAGGCCGTTGTTGGTTTTGTAATACTGTATTTGATCAATATGATACTTATTGACCGCTATTGCACTAAGCACCTGGTAGGTTACAATACTGGTTGAACAGTTAAAATTTTATCAATATCATGTTCAAACTGCATCAATCAACTATCAGCATCCATCGACTATGGCTGAATACGAGCATGTGAGTTTAGAAGCACTCAGCTCAAATGAAGATTTCTTTATCAATATATTATGTACTTATATGTGCATCCATGCAAATAGCTTCCATTTCATTTCATGTTTGTTACCCATGATACTTATTCTAGCACTTTATCCTAAAGTTGAATATTAATCTCGCAATTATTCCTGAAGTTCAAAGTGAGTGTGCACGATATAGTTTATATAGCACACCATGTGTTGGTCTTATGCTGCAACCAGAAGTTTCTTGCCTGAATCTAATAAAACTTCTATATATTTAAATTTGTTTCTGCCTGAAAATCAAAAAAGTTGTCTGCATGTGTTTCATTGTATGAGAACTATTTTTCTTGACTTCAGGTACAAGAAGCTTTTGTCCAGTGTTGACCTGACGAAGGATTTCTTCTTTAGTTATACATATCCTATCATGCAAAGTTTGCAAAAGAATGTGCTGGCAATGAATAATGAAAGAATACCCTATGAGAATATATTTGTATGGAATGCTTTTCTTACAGAAGCAGTTCGACAACAGTGTAATAATACACGTTGGACCATTGCCTTGGTTCATGGGAACTTCAAGCAGGTAGTCTTGCTTCAGATTATGATACTTCAGTCTCATATTTGGTACTTATTGCCTAGTATAGCATGCGAATAAACATTATTTTAGCCATGTTAATGGAGTTGTACCACAAGAAAGTGTACAAGAATGAAACTGGAAAGTAATTAAATCTTTTCTTCTCTTTTAGTTGCCAGGGCTTATGGTGTCATTTACGTAAGCTTGTCCACCATTTTGTTTGGCACGTGAGGTCATTGATGCCTGAAGTGCCATGCCCTGCAAGTCCTCGTTGGTACTGAAGCAGGACTAGTCTGCTTGTTTGCGACCAAAGCAACAACAGGAAGATGCTAAGTTGAAACTTTTAAGAATATACAATATACACAGATGACAGAACTGTTAATGTGGAACAAACATAGTTTTATAAAATATTGTGATAGTGAAAGTGACTTAACTCAAAACTGTTGACAATAGACAATATGCATATAAGTCCTAATGTGGATAAAGTACAATTTTGTAAAGTATTCTGATACATCATACACTGAAAGTGAATTCATCATCTTCACCTACGTACTTGCATCAGCTTTCCTAATTATGGGACTTGCTTAGGCGGATCAGTGGTTTAGGTGTTTATTTTAACTACGGAAAGCATTATGCTATGAGATTAAGTTACAAAGACAATCATAAGGAAATATGTATTTGTTTTTGTTGATACTTTGGTAGAAGGGGTAAGACCACCCACTGGAATCTCAGAACTGATGTTTATTGTGGCAGGTTATGCTATCAGTTTTTGGTAGGGAATTTAGTGTTTGCCTGATCTCTAGACGCTCTCGGCATTTCGCAGGAACAAGGTATGATTTGATTCACATGGATGCCTCTATCAAGATAGTTGTAGAATGAAGAAAACATGCAAGAGCTGCTTCAGTAAATAACTTGATGTTCATCTGCTGTAAAATATCTTTTTGCACTTCAAAGAAATAGTACCATTCATGATTTATGCTTCTTGAGACAAGTTGGCAGATGGTTGTAGTTTTTGTCATTAGTTTCCTATCCGTTTAGTTGTGCCTGTGACAAACTCAGAGTTATCGCATGTTTCTATCTGGATTTGTTGTTTCCATTTGATTTCAAAATTTTAAGAGGTGAATGAGTTTGAGAATTCAATTCACCAAAAAGTTGCCACCCTCTCTATTTTGGCAATGATTTGTAAAAACTTTGACTCTGAGGTATCCTAGCATACTGACGTCACTGGATGCAAGTTAAACATTTATATCTATTTGCATTGCCACTTTCATGATGATATATGTCTGAAGAAGTTTAAAGTGTTATGTGACCACCTAAATTTCATTTACCATTATTCTTTGTCTTCATGGCAACTTTTTCATTTGACTGCTTTATGCTTATATGGTGGAACGGTTTTGAAAATCTTTGTGTGGAAACATTTCTTTGTTGATGTTATTCTACCTTCTTGTTCTGTTTAAAGTTTTCAAGCTTCTTTTCTTGTTGTCTGCATCTGTTTGGTGATAATAAGACAAGCAACTCAGTTGAAATTTACAGGCTACTGTATTATGTTGATCATTATTAAGATATACTGGTGGGAACCAATTATGGTTATTACAGCTTGTCACTATGATGTCATTACCGTAAGCTATGTGATTTAATCATTGAAATTAGATGCTTCCATGAGACTTAAACATTCTAAAGTGAATGTTTCACACTCTTGGTTATGTGTACTTGGTTCTAAGCATCGCTTATTCTGCTTCAATATCTAGTGTAGCTTGGAAGGTTATGGGAATTTAAGGTTCAAAAGTTTGTGATGATTTTCAGATACTTGAAAAGGGGAGTGAATGACAGAGGCCGTGTAGCAAATGATGTTGAAACGGAACAAATAATACTTGATGAGGAGGCTGGGACTTTCAGGGGGAAAATGAGTTCAGTAGTTCAGATGCGTGGTTCTATTCCTCTTTTCTGGTCACAAGAGGCTTCTAGGTTCAGTCCAAAGCCTGACATAATCTGTAAGCTAAAGATTTTTTAAAACATTGTGCAGATTTTCTTTATTTTCAAATAAATTTTCACATTGCAACGCTATGCATTTCCGAAAGAGTTTCTTGAGCTATCTTGTTGCTCTCCTGGTTGTAGTACAGCGATATGATCCAACGTATGAGGCAACTGGATTACATTTTGAAGATCTTGCTAACAGATATGGAAATCCAATTATTGTACTCAACTTAATTAAGGTTGGTGAATATTATGCTTATGAAGGAATACATCATGTTCTTCTTGATTTCTTTTTCTGTATGAATTGTGCTATTGTGCAAAACAATCAACTGCCACATGCCATTATTGTTATGAAGTGTCCTTTTAGAGCAGTAGTCTAGCCTTGGAGCCCTTCCATTTATATGCACTTCACTGTATGATCTATGATGATCATTGGAAGGCTTCACGAGAGCTCTATTTTTGTGTTTTATGGCTACACATCTAGTGACATTCTTTGCGTTGCTTTCTCTTTGGAGGAACACAATAACAGAAAGTTGAGAAGCGGCCTAGAGAAATGATGTTAAGGCGTGAGTTTGCAAGTGCAGTTGGATATCTAAACCAGATCCTTCCAGAAGAGAAACAGCTAAAGTTTATCCACTGGGACTTCCACAAATTTGCTAAAACGTGTGTAACTTTTCTGGTAACTGACTTGGCTCTATCCTTCCTCTCTCTATGGAATTGATGAACTTGTCTCTTCTCTTGTGTTCAACAGCAAGTCTGCCAATGTACTGGCTGTTCTAGGTGCTGTAGCAAGTCAAGCACTTGATCTGACTGGATTTTACTTCAGCGGCAAGCAATCAGTAAAAAAGAGAGTGAATCAACTTAGTCGGACAAGTGCAAGGTATCATTTTCACATTATACCTGAAAAGTTTTGCATTGATCATTTTTACATATTTTGCCTCTGCTCTCTTTTAAATCAATTTGAAATTCAGGATGTAACAGAAGTTTCATGTGCCAGTTTCCAAGTTATTAAATCAAATTTCCATAATCCACCTAATAATATTAGCAACTCAAAAGTTCAATTTCCAACAGTTTCCCCAATAAAGTGTTAATGGAGAAAAGAATAATAGAGAAAACATCCAAACATAAAACTACAAATCTTTAACTTGTAAGTACAAAAGCGTAATTAATGTGTGAAGAAAAATGTATTGATGACACGAATAAACATTACATGACAGTTATTAAATGTCTAGAACTTCTGAAATGCGAGAAAGAGAAAAAGCTTAACCTAAGAACAACTCATTTTGGTTTGCCTTTGAGAAAAAATCATTCACGTTTTTGAGTTGAAATGCTCTACATAAAATTTTTGCCTGAATTTCAGGGCGAGTTCTATTGATCTAGCAAAACTTGGGAACGTGACTGAGCAATTGAGCTCTACAGTAACTCGAGACACAGAGAAAGAATCCATGCAAGGGAGCATCAAGTGTACAGGGTCAGAACCTCTTTTCCAGCATGGTGTGTTACGTACCAATTGTATTGACTGCTTGGATCGTACAAATGTTGCTCAGTATGCCTATGGCTTAGCAGCTTTAGGCCGTCAACTTCATGCACTAGGTTTAGCAGATGAGCCTAAGGTGGATCCA
This sequence comes from Brasenia schreberi, assembly GCA_036023115.1. Taxonomy (NCBI): domain Eukaryota; kingdom Viridiplantae; phylum Streptophyta; class Magnoliopsida; order Nymphaeales; family Cabombaceae; genus Brasenia; species Brasenia schreberi. The sequence continues at coordinate 16,581,400 of JAYKKT010000066.1, forward strand.
GACAGTAGCATTGCTTCTGCTCTTATGGATATGTATCAGAGTATGGGTGATGCTCTTGCACTTCAATATGGAGGCTCTGCAGCGCATAATACTGTAAGCTTACTTTTCTTTATCGGATTATCCTTCCTGAGATGATTGTAGTGAACTATCAGTCATCAATTCTATTCCATGAACGATTCAGGTGTTCCCTGAGAGGCAGGGAAAGTGGAAGGCGACAACCCAATCACGGGAGTTTCTGAAATCAATCAAACGTTACTACAGCAATACTTACACAGATAGCGAAAAGCAAGATGCAATTAACTTGTATCCTTCTTCCCATCTCAAACGGTTCATGTGTTTCCATTACTTGGTTGTATTGTTTTTGTTCTGTCAATTAGATTATGGAATTTCCTAGGCTGTGTTTTACCTTATAGTTACTCAATGTTTCGATTAGGTTTTTGGGGTACTTCCAACCTCAAGAAGGAAAAGCTGCTCTTTGGGAGTTGGACTCAGATTATTACCTTCATGTATCTGGGATCAATGAAGGGCCGGCCAAAAATGATAGGTTTTTATTTCCTTTTAAGTTTGGACCTCAAAGTGTGATGCTTTTATTGCTCATATTAGAGCTAGTGAATCTTTAAATTGATCTTCAAGAGTTTTTCGTTTCTGCGTCTTGTGCATGTTAGTGATCTTTTCTGTCTTTCGTGCTTATTTTTTCTCTGTTTTGCTTTTTTCTTGTATACCATATGCAGCTTATCAGCAGATGCAATACCCATTATAGGAGTTGGAACTAATCTCTGCCCTATGCCTGCTTGTAAAGAAGACTTCTCCCGAATGAAGTTAACTTCTTTTGATAAGTTAATTGAGAAAACTTGCAGTTCCATAAAGAATGTGCGTCTTGGTATTGAACCTGATGTAAAAGTTTCTTCAAGCATATCAGGGGTGGCTCCTGATGCAGCGTAAGTTTCCTTCTTCTCAATGGACAGAGAAAGATAGGAAATACTTACATGAGCTATTTCATGTTTTTGTGAGGCCATAAGTTTATTAAATGCTTGCTTACAGCAAATTGCCTACACTTCAAGTTCCCATGTTCTGGTTTACTGTCATGAATTTAATGTTGGTATTCTTCTTACCAACCAAGAAGCTGTTGTATTGTACTTTGGAGGATTTAATTCAAGGCAGCTGGGAGAAGTATAAACTGATCTGTTGTTTAGCTGATGTTCTGTAGGTAATTTATTCTTATATGTTGTCTATAAGAGTGCAAATATATTAGGTATGGTGGTGGACTGTCTTCTTTGGTCAAGAGATCTAACAAGGCAATGGTAGCGTTCTTTTAGCCCCTTGATAGTTGGTCAGCATATCTCTGTTGCATTTCTCCTTGCAGGAGTCGATAGTTAATCAATCTTACCATTAGAAAACTTCATAGATGTTTGATATGACAGTTTTCCTTGGAAAAAGGATTTAAAAGATATTTGTGAAAGGAGATTACGTTTGGAGGTTTTGGGTGATGAGGGTAGGAGATAGGCCTTATAATATGGAGAGACTTTAATGCCATCATATGTTCTCCACTTCATCAGTTTGTTTGTGAGCTATCTTCCTAACATCTGAAATCTGTGTCTTAAGCCAGCTTTATCTTTCTGATAGTAATGTGAATTCATACTATGCACCCAAATCAGAGAGTTATCTACCAAAAGTCAGCGAAGGAGTTGGGCTGATTCAAAACTGTAGTTACATGAAGAAAGTTTTTTGTCAAGTCACAATATAAAAAAAAACAGAAAGTTAAGGTGCAAAATTTGACATGCTCATTTTCAAGATGGTTGTCAAAAAATGGTTGTTCTTGATGGTTTCTATATAGTAGAGATTTTATCTGTTTGCAATGTTGTTCATGCTACTCTATTATGTCCTTCAGGTCCATGCTGATCTTTTAATTTTCAATTAGGACCTTGGTGAACTTGGGTAAAAAGTAGAGATTAAATGTTAATCATAGCTATTTTTTGGGTTTGTTTCCTTTTATTTGCAGTGAGATTCAACTTAAGAGTCCCAACTGGTTGTTTGGTCAAAGAAAGTATGAGGACAACTCAAGTGTTCCAAAATATGCATCACGGGACTGCACAGATACGATGAAATCACAAGAGGAAATGAGCGTTGACCATTTTTGTGAATTGGGTTGGCTTTTCTCTGGTGACGTATGTGAAGAGGATATCTTTCACAGGTACAAACTACTTGATGCGCTGTTCCATCCTTTTTTTTGGATTTACAGATCACATCCTTGCTGATACATTATTATGTTGATGGGTTGGTGAACTGATACTGATGTATAGGCAGTTAACTTCGGAGTAACAGTAGAATCTCTATAGATTTATATAAATATTTCCTTTCATTCAATTTGGCTAATGCAGCAGCCCATCTGCCTGGATTGAGACTGAATAAAGAACGTGTTTTTGAGAAAGAGAGAGAGAGAGAGCTTTGATGCCCAAGAAAATGAAAAGTTTGCTAGACAAAGATAGCTTTGTTGTTTAAAACTTTAAATATTTGATATATGGTCAATATATGATAGAACAAAAAGCAGCTGCAAAAGATATCATATTCTTTGGTTCAATCTTTATGCACCACAATGACCACACTAAGGTCCAGGATCTACCTAAGGTAATGCAATCATGTTCCTTGCTTGTCAAGTGTCATTACGACAAATGGTTTAATCTTTAGGAGTGTTTAGCACGTTACACACACATATATTATGCATGTGTTTGCGAGCAGGTATATGCATGGGTCTTTATATATATGTAAGTATGCATATGTGTGTGTATGTATTAGGCATAGCCTTAACGGCAACTCCTAAAAGGAGGAACACTTACAGTGGACAACTAGGCAACTAAAATAATGTTTTTCTGCAAACCATGTCTTGTTTTGGTTGTTATTATGTTCCATGTGGATTCTGCAATATATTTGTGGGACATTTTCTGCTATGTTTGTGTATTATTTTTCTTTTTAAAATGTCTTAAGGTACATTACAATTACTCTGATGCTGATGCTAATGCTAATGCATTTGCCATGTGCATGTATACATGCTTGACTATTTTTTCCATGTGACATGTTCTAAGGTATCTTGCGATCACTTCTGGCACTGATGCGAATGGTTGGTGCAACGAAAACCTTCTGTTTGATCAAGATGAAACCAGTGAACTCTACCTACATTATGCAGAACTCTGTCAGGTAACTTGCAACTCTTACTCGCAGCATGGATCGATAGTATGTGGCACTCAATTTTATTTTCTTGTTTGTTCCTTTGTAAAAGGAGTTTTATTGTGCTTCATTTTGTTTTTCGATTCTGAATATCAATCTTGACTTCAAACATCTCTTCACCTTATGTATGTCGGATTACTTATATGTCAGTCAATTTATTGCAAAATAAGTTGTTCTAGGCACAATTAAACTTATAGAAGTCTTTATAAATTCATTTTAAATAAGGTTTTTTAGGCACAAAAGTCGTCTTGCATATACTGTGAAATTCACCGGAGATGAACTGCAAATGATTCCTCCAAACAAAACCTCATAGTCTTTCAGCATAAGATGATACAGCCTCATGAGCCTTTCAACATAAGATGATAAATATTTTGTCGCCAGAAAACTATGCTTCTTATGTGAATGTCATGAATATATGATCAGTTTCTTCTGTTGTATTGTAACGGAATGCTCTGAACTTATGAAAAGGAAAAGGGACAAGGCTATGAATATTGGATGTTTCGTAGTATCAAAGCTGTTAGGAGATGACACTCCAAACAAGTCTTGATGAACAAACAAAGCCTATAAATGCAAAGAACTCAAAGATATCGGTGATACTTCAAGTTGAAGGCCAGCTATACCTGAGAGGAGTAATTTGGCCAGGATTTGCTTAGAGGGATGTTACCCCTTTACCTTCTAGCTCTCAGTCGGTAGGCTTGAAGACTCATCTCGAAGTTGATCTGTTGTACTGTTGCACAGACCAGTGTCTCAAAACTTAAGTTCTGTCCTTCTAGGCTAATCTGATAAAGGTTGTTTCCCGTTGGATTGCGGCAAGATAGTCCAATTTTTTTATGCTAAAACTAAAACTATTAGTCATAATGCATTTCTGATGTTACTGAACAAATTCGAGTTTGTTGTAAACAAACAGGGTCCTACTCTAGAGCCTTTCCAAGTTGAGCCGGAGAAAGAGAGACACTATGCCGAAGTCCTGCAGGTGCCTATAATGGAAAGTGCAGACGACTCTACTGTTGAATGGGAGATGGAATCTGCGTTAAAGGAGTATGAGCTGATCGGTGCGGACCTTGGTATCACTGCCACTTGCAGATCCTCTGCTAATGATCCCAGCAGATTAACCAGATGGATCATAGGGGACGAGGTTAAGGGCAAAAGGGTCTAAATTATTTTCTTTAGCTTTCCTTGAATCAAGGAGGATAATAAGTTGAGCATTCTATTGTAGTGCTTTTTTCTTTTTTTTTCTCTGGTGAACTCTTATGTATGTACATGGGAAACAGTGGATTGAGGAAAAATAATATGCCTTTATAGGTCATGCTATGTACTCTTCTATCACACACACTTCTCTTTCCCTGAGCAAGGGGAAGCCGTCACACGGTTTGACGAAAACATTGAAATCTTCTTTGACCGCGAATATGACAATTTATTATGGACGGGATCACAATTCGTTGGATATTTGGTTAATTTTCTATTTTCATCTTTCCGAATATTCTCTTCTACATGGCCTCACAATCAGTCACTTTGGTGGACCCAAGCGACGAAACCTGACCGGAGCACGATGCAGGAGATGCATAAACCTACCCAGTCAGTTTATTTATAAAAGAGAAAAGCCAAATATATTGAATAACTTAGGTGGATACCAAGGAGTACCTTATTTTAGTGCACTTATTGAGTATGAAGTTGAATTAATAAGTTTGTGTTTGGTATGTCTCCTAATTAACTCAATCAATATCAAGCTCTTGACCACTTCAATGCGTGCGTCTTACTCTGATGTGTGTGAGAGAGAGAGAAATTTGAATTTTTAAAATTTCAAAGTTTAGTAATCTATTAGGATTAGATTAGGAAATGGTTATGGTGATTGGAATTGGGGAATGGGGTGCTCTTAACCCGCTTAGCTATGCGTGGAAAGAAGAGACTACCCATTCATGGGATGGATACGAAGAACAAAATTGAGGTTCGGGTATGAGGGTTGAGTGAAGGCATACCCGTTCCCAACCCGTCCCATTGCATCGTCTCATATTTGCACTACTCCAAAGTGATAATCGTGGCCAGGAGTGTGAATTGGTCGGTTTGATTTAATAACCGAACTGAACCGAAACTGAACCTCCTCTGAATCTGAAAACCGAACCTGAAATGAATTATGTAGGTACCCGAACTGAACCGAACAATTCGGTTCTCATTCAGTTTACCCTCTACCTCTATGACTGAATTCTCTCTCTCTATATATGCATATATATAGGCATGTGTATGTATATATGTGCATATATGTATGTATATATTTAAATATATATACTATATATACATATTTATATGTACATGTATATATGTACATCAATATATGTATTATATATTAGGTATGTGTAGGTATATGTATATCAGTTCATATATGTATGTATATATTTAAATATATATACTATATATACATATTTATATGTACATGTATATATGTACATCAATATATGTATTATATATTAGGTATGTGTAGGTATATGTATATCAGTTCATATATGTATGTATATATTTAAATATATATACTATATATACATATTTATATGTACATGTATATATGTATTATATATTAGGTATGTGTAGGTATATGTATATCAGGTCATATATGTATGTATGCATATATATATACACTATATACACATTTGTATATGTACATGTATATATATATATATATATATATATATATATATATATATATATATATATATATATATATATATATTTGTATATGTATTATATATAGGTATGTGTATCTATATGTACCTATATATATATATATGCATATGTATAGATATTATATACATATATATATGTATATGTACATATATAAACATATATCCATAGACAAAGGTATATGCTAATACCCTTTGGTGCTAGCAAATTCAAATAAATCTCAACCATCTACCTTTGGTGATGGATGCTTGAGATTTGAAATTTCAAAAGCAAAAGTGCTCATGTACTTTTTACTTTATAGATTTCAAAAGTAAAATCTCAACCTCCATATATATATATATATATATATATGCATATACATGTTAATATATATATTCGGTTAACTGAAAAGAATCGGTTTCCTTAGTTATTACTTCCTGCATAACATAATTCATCTCAAAGGCGTTTTCCTCCGTCTCTCTACTGCCAGATCTCTGAAGTCCCTAGGGTCTCAATAGAAACCTGACAATTTCGCCGTTTTCATTTATTGATGTACTCCCATTTATTTTTTATTATTTTCTTCTTCGAATTTCAGTCTGTGCCGACAATGATAATAAAGTTGGACCCATTCCAGAGATGAATGAAAATTCACGGGCAGATTGAGATTGAGGGTAGACTCTGATTTGATGATAGTGCAGATTAGTTTGCTTTTGGTTCTCCCCGTTTTGTTTTTCTTTTGCCATTTGGATAGATTGCTTGATAGCTTTGAAATTTGTGAATTGGAAGGTCTTGGCGCAATTGATTGTCGATGTGTAAATCGTTGTTCACATATTCTTTTGGAGTTTTCCAAAAAAACGGGTGATGTATGATGTTTCAATTTAAAATGAAGAATATTTCTATGATCTATATACTCTTCCACGTTGATGACTATGACTGCATAATTACCTATTCTAGTCACGCGGTTATTTTGATTGAAACAAGTAGCAATGGATGGTTTTGATCACGTTGAAGTTGTTTTTCTCAATGTTATAATTAGCGTATTGATGCTCGTATCATACAGGATACCGATACGTGATAATCATGCATATCATACGATATGGTATGATACATTATATTAAAATTGAATTATTTTACAAAATTTAAAAAAATAAAAATCTAAAAATTATGAAAAATTATAATTAAAAAGAGAAGGTAACCAAGTGGTAGAGAATATAATCAGAATACAATTAAAAATAATATTTTCATGATCAATAAATTAATACCATGAGTCCATAAGCCTATAAGAATAATAAAGTTAAACTTAAATTTAATAATATACCAACAAGCTTATGAAAGTTTACAAGATTAAGATTACAATTTATTACATAACACAAATACAAGCAGAGAAATATCTGGAGTCCAAAATTTAAATAGTCAAAATGTCAAAAGGGAAACCAAAATTTGAGAAGTAGCTTGAATTTATGGCAGCAGGAGCACTTCTTTTAGAAGATATCATCCTTCTACGAAGGCTTCATGTCTTGATCTTATGTACAGTGACTAAGAATACATATAGTGACTCTCTTCATGTGGGAATAACTTGTTTCTTATCGGTTTCTCCTATCCATTTTGTATCTCATCAGATCTTGTAATGAACGCTCGTTCTGCTTCTACTTGTATACCTTTAAAAGTTTCAGAATTTTTCACCTGCGTAAGAAATTCTTTAAAAAAAACATTTAAAACCGTTCCCTCAGAAATTTTCTTTAAAACAATGTAGGTAATCTGTAAAATATAAACAATGTATCTATTTGCCCGAAAAACCTAAAGTTTAAACCCTTTGTTGATATTTTATAACGGATTTGAATTGAATTTTAAGAAAATCAAATCTTATCTTTAAGAAAATCAAATATGATCCGTCCAAATTACCTTAATTCCTCTCTCAATAACGAGTGAAACTGAACAACGATCCCGTCCGGCCATCCTGCGTCGGCGATTGCCGCTGCAGTGCTGCGACCACCACCTCCTCATCGGCTCATCCAATCTGCCACATGCCACCACTGGTGTGCGTTTTGGATCCTGACGGCTGTGAACATTACCAGACAATGGTGGCCTAACTGGAATACAATTTGCAGATTGAGTCGCAACCATGGAATACATGAGTACACACGATGGGATTCAAATACTGTTATCAGCTGAGCAGGAGAAACGACAGATTGTTGCCAATGCAAGAAACGGTGATTATCAACTCCTAACAATTCATACTGTCATGTCATTTCCATATTTACAAAGACTTGTTGTCTTCAAGATGTCATCATGCTTTTATCACATTAAAATCATAATTAAATCTCTTTTTATTAAAGTTTCTGTGTCATGCATGTCTCTAGAAAATGGCAACTCCAAATATGCATCATCTATTCTCAATGTACTGCTCATCAGTTCTGATGGCTTTCTCTCACTTAAATTTCCTAGAGCAAGATTCTTATGTTTCTTTTTAATTTAAGGCTGCTTATTATTTATTGCAGCCAAAATGGCAAGGCTGAAGCAGGCAAAAGATGAAGCAAACAGAGAAGCTGCTGCATTTCGAGCTCAATTAGAAGCTGAGCATCAAATGAAGATATCTGCGGCTCTCTCTCTCTCTCTCTCACACACACACACATACACACACACACAAACAAAGAGTGAGTGAGAGAGAGAGAATGTGTTTCAGGATTGTCATAATCTTAGTCTTGTTTCATATTCTACAAGAAGTGCTCTAGTTTTCCACTTCCATCACATATTCAGATGTGTCTCTAAAACATGAATTGCATTTTTATGCACTTCACATGGTATAGTTATGGTTTCATATATATGCCCTGAAGGCGTTTTCATAGTGGTAGGGATCTCGACCATCATTTAGATGGTTGGAGTCCGATTCATATGTGTCATGTCTGTGCATAAGCATAAGCCGAACCCGTTGTAGGCCAAGGGTCCTAGCTGTAGAGTCCTATCCAGGGTGGTGCAAGTACCCATGTCCTGAGGGCAGTTTTCCCAGGTAATAAATAGTAAACATGTTCTGGTTCTATAATAGAAACATCACATAATTAATTAATTCTTCTCAATTCTTTCCTTAACTAACCAACCAAAACCAAGCCTTGTCCCACATTAAGTGGGATCACTTGCATTCATTGTTTGTCGCTGTTGTGCCAGATACCGTGTCATGTTAGCAGTTAACCCCATTAAAGCATAATCATGTTCCAATTTAGTTTCTTTAACCAAGGCAACAAACAATAAAACTTAGTCATAACTTTTATCTTACATTTTAGTAAACCAGAAATCTTGTTTTCTATGTTTATCTTTCTTCAATTTGCTTAATGTTAATATGGTGATGAACAGAACACTGGATGTTCCAGCTTCAATGTCAAAAGATTGGAAGAGGAAACTGAAGTGAATATTCAGAATTTAAAGAGTGATTTCGATACAGCTTCTCGAGACCGTGGAAATGCTAATGAAGCATGTGATGACTGTCAAAACCTGAGATTCCAACCTAATTTTTATCAAGAACAATCCGTGAGCAGTAAAACGTTCTGAACAACATGCATCTATGAGTTCTTGAAGAATAACCCTAACTTGTCCGGTTTGCATTTCTATTTGATTGGAATAAATGTGATCATTTCCGGACTGAAATAGACGTACTTATTTCTGGACATCACTATGAGAAAAAATGAGTTTTTTTTAATGTTCAATTTTTCTGTTAAGTTGGTCTCTAAACTACGTTTACTGCTGTTATGCACCTCGAACATGGCATCTAAGCACATATATGTACCACCACAGTTTGTGTTAGAAACTTACAAATTGTTAGTATCATTAACTATAAATACATGCTACATCTGATGGGCACTTATTATAAGGAGACCCTTCTCATTTTACCTTCTTCTTAGTTGTACTAGGATTGGCAATTTGAAAGGTGACAAGGGAAACCAATTCAAACATGAACGGGATCATAGTAACAAGAAATATCAGGTCATTTTGGGTTTAACAAGAGGATAAAATGCATGAAATGGCTGACAATTTCAGAAACAGCACAAAAGCCAAACAACTATCACTCGAAAAGTCTATGACTCCATCCAAAATGACATAAAAAAAGATGGGATCATATTCTGGTTGACCACCTTGTCAAGTTAGTCAAAATTCATATTGTCTATGCTTAATGAGAATCCATGTAGTCAACACAGCTTAAAAGCGAAGCAACAAAAGCACTCGCATAGCTATCACTTGTTTTGTGAATCATCAATCTATTTTCTCGTGAATCTTGCATTTCCAAATAGTTAAAGGTCACTCAAACTACAAAGAAAGAATTTTAGAAGCGCAACCGTGTAGTGTTTACCTGAATCGAATCGATTCAAACCTTTTAACCTACCAAAACCAATTTTGCGAATGAGTTGGGTCTTACATGTAGAACATTTTTAGTCCAAAACCTATGTGACGTGAACGAGGTCTATTCCCCAAAGCCAAATGGTTCTTTAGAAAACATAGTGAACTGAACCAAACCAAACCTGAACCTCATATGAGCCTCTTTCCACGGAATCCTCAAACCAAACCCGAAGTAAACATGTCTCCATATTATAAAACAAGTTTACTAATGATATGAGCCTCATTTCATGAGTTCCATAATTTACTGAATATCGATTTATTCCATTTAAACTTATGCAAAAAAATGAATTTAATACTGAAGTTCATAAGGAATATACTTTTTCCTTTTAATTTCCGAAGTAAACACAAATTGAGGCATGGTGGGTCAGGTTTTGGCCCAAGGACTCGACCTAATATAAGAGGTTCATGTTCAGATTATCCGCCGGAAAAGATGTGAAAATTGTAAACTGAATTCCGATCTAATTTCTATTGGAACCTTATTGTGGTTATTGAATCCATATTCCAATTTGGAACGGAATTACACACGAATCCAATCCCTACTCAGGCAGCGATAGCAAATCTGGATATGTTTATCCGAAGTTTAATGGGGACGTCAGGAAGCAAATGGGGATGTAGCTCACATGGTAGAGCGCTCGCTTTGCATGCGAGAGGTACGGGGTTCGATACCCCGCATCTCGATCGTTGTGCATCCAATATATGGCTGTAACTAAGATATGTATACTGCTGATCTTGCTACTAGTGGAATCCAAGGGACTTTCTATGGCTTAGCTACAAGATGAAACTGTGGCAAATTCTGCGTTGAGGAATAGTGGGTGAAGCAAAAACCAAAAAAGAAGAAGGGAGAATTCACTGTGGAAAAAACCAAAAGCGCGTGTAGTTAGCCAAAACTGACACCAATTATCAATTTTCTAATTGATGCCCTCAACCATATGAACCAAGAAGTTTCTTTTGTGACGAAAGAGCATCGGTAAGCTTGCCATGAGTCAAAAGGAAGCAAAGGAGGATATGCTCACCCTGGGATGGATGCCCCCCAATATGTGACATCGTGAGGATTGGATAAAGCTTGCTTGACAGCTATACATATTTATATATGTATATATATATAGTTTGATAAACGTGAAGCCAATCAAGGATGCTTAGTCTTGCATTTATAGGTATTTTTAGATTTGATTCTTTTCATGCCTGTGTTTTGCAGAGAAGCCTAAACAACGGTAACTATTGTCATGATCGAAAAAATGTTTTCCCGAATAAAGCTTGATTTGGCACGAAAAAATCCTGGGGAGGACACCAGAATTCACTGGGACAATGAGGATGAAGGGTGGATAGGTGGGAAGCCTAGAACACATGGTACTGACATGAAACAGGATATTAGAAGGAAGCTCTCTGAGTTACTCAGGAATACCAACAGTTCCCATTACTCAGTAAGTCTTTCTTGCGACCCTTATGAACAAGATGTGAACAATTGGAAGGCCGTCCCTGACATGGTTGATAGGCTTGGTGGGGGGAATATGAAGCTCAGTGATCAGATTCTCTTTGCTCTTTCAAGTGATTTTGTTGCCATTATCGTGCCCGTCTAATATATTGAAGCAATGTCCTATCGTTCATTAAACCGATACGAGTATCACTAAAATATTGGAAATCATAAAATACAAAAAATAAAAAACATTAAAAAATTATCATGTATCATAATATCCTATATCATGCGAATATGTATCGTACGATATAATACTCGTATCGTTATGTATCATACGGTACTATATGATACGGGTGTAATACATGTCTATTGTGATACATGTACCCGAATCGTATCGGTGGTACCGATACACCTGTATCATGTATCTAACATTGATTTAAAGAACTCAATTAGATATAAGACTAGTTTTATTCATCGATATCATGATCATCATCGTGATCATGATGATAATTGTGAATATTGTAATTACTCAATAAAATTCAAGTTAAAGCATACTTGCTCGTCGTGCTTCAGCCGCTCTTTGAGCTTTCGTTTGGGAAAGCAGGCTTGACTGGCCGTAGTCTCCATTTTGGAGACCAGTGGAATACTTCCCGATCATGCAGCTTTACTAGTCGCAAAACGTGCAATGGTTCACCTCGCTAGAGGGTTGACTCACAAGTTGAAGATCATGAGTTCTATATGCGAGGATACATATGGCTTCGGCCTCCCATTATACACAAACAAAACTCTAGTAGTTATTTTATAGGTGGAGGTAGAGAGTTACATATTTCTTGATCATCAAGGAAGGGTTTGTTCAACCTTTCAACGGCTTCATGATCGACACTAGGATGCACACAACCTAGCAAGCCTTTCACTAAAGATGTAGTGGTTCAGCGGAAGCTTAAGACTGATGATTGGGAGAATCAATTAGAGTAATAGCAAGAAAACTTCATAATAAATCAGAAAGCAAAGTGATTGTATTGATAGTAGAAATGTGTGTGGCCCGCGACATGTTTATAACTCAAATGCGGGACTCTTTATGAGTACAAAAGAAACGGGTGCTCCCTGACTACCACAAGAGCCCATGACTAAGTACTAAAAGTTGCCAGGTAGTTTCCACATAGAGGCATGGCTACACAACCATGATGCGAAAATTCATATGTAGAGGGTCTCTAGGTCACATTTCCCCCACCTAAGCGCTTGACGACCTCAACAAACTTCGTGGTGATGCTCTTGCACTTCTTGGAATTGTTGGCATTCTGTTCGTCTCTTGACCTACCTTCATCTTCTGCAACTCTTGTTTTCCACCCAAGGTATAGGTGCCCGTAGTAGTTACGACTTGCATGTTCCATATCCACATGATAAGCTTTAGGTTTACTCGCATAGAAGATAGTTTGTAATCTGTCATGGATGGGGTCTAGTCATAACACCCGATATCCTACTCTCAAGATGATCAGTATCGGAGTTAGTTCAACTCAGAGTATCAACGAGTGGATGTGGGATACACCCCTTCCATATTAATAGCTTAAAGGTAACTCCTTCATGTCAATGATTGCTCATGTTAAAACAATGACCACTGACACTGAGATGATTGACAACTCCATTCGTCAAGGAAAGGAGAAGTTGATGGTTGTATTAGTGGTCGACCCTAAGATAACTTCAGGTATTCTACTTGATGTTGATACAAGACTTATAAGACTCAAAAAACTTTTAAGTTACTTCAATGTTGTTATAACTAGTGTTGCGAAAGGCTTTGACCAATTGACAGGCAAGATGATCACCGCAGTAAAAAACATGGAATGACACACGAATGCTTGCGAGTATACCTATGATGTTACACGTGATCGCGTGGAGCAACACATCTAAGGCATTGAGACAAATGTTAAGACCCGACTATTGAGACTCAAGGAGAGTGTTGCTGCGTAACTTCTTGAGAGACAGGCTTAAGAACAAATCTCAGTTGGAGATGTTGGCTCAATTGGATGGTGTCGAGCGCAGGTTGGCAAACAGGCATGGACATAGTGAGGGAGCGAACCGACTCCATCGTATTAAGGTTAGAGAACCAAAGGCCTTTGCTAGGGGCTATAATGTATAGGTATTGGAAAACTTCCTTTACCAGATGGACCTTTACCTCAAGATTGGTCAACTTAATGATGAAGATGAGAAACTAGCAGTGGTGACTATATTTCTGAAAGACAATGCCATGCTGTAGTGGCGTTGCATATAGGAGGATACTAAGGCAGGACTATCTCACATCCACACTTCTGTTCAAATAGGCTCTATGAGAATATTTTCTCCCTCGTAACATTGAGGTAGCCGCAAAAAAGAAGATTAATGGCTTGAGGCATAACGAATCATTACAAGATTACATCAAGGAATATCAGACCCTTATGTTGAGCATATGAACAATGAGGTCAAAATATCGTTTATTCAAGTTTCTTAATGGATTACAACCTTATGAGGAGCAAGAGATGAACATGATCAACCTGCAGATCATTTTTAAAGCGATTACGGTGACAGAACGTCTACTTCACAATCGTCTACCAATTAGTCCGAAGAAAGAAAGACATGATATTAAAAGATGAAATGGTGGAAAGAATGAGAATCAATAAGAAACTTCGAAAGATACCCCAACCGAGTTTTTCTCACCAAAGAACTGAAGGATTAACAATGACCATGCGAAGAATGGGTGTGAACATGAGAAAGACTTTGCATGTGCCGCAAGCACGTGTAAAGGACGAATAATTTAGATAGTGATCCAAGGGAATAAATAATGAGGATTGATGTATTGAGCTGGTTGAACGTCATAGATGTGGGATCAATGTCAAGCAAGCTTGTAGACAAGGCTCTCATGTACATACCAGTTATTGTCAATGGCAAGGATACCATGAGAATGGTTGACATAGACGCAATTCACAACTTTATATGCCCACAAGAAACTAAACGTTTGGGCCTAAGGATAGTGGGAAGCAATAGCAATATGAAAGTTATGAATTCAGAGGTCATACCGATCTTGGGAGAGGTAGTTGTTGTTACGACTCGAGTGGAGAGTTAGCGCAAGATAACCAACTTCATTGTAGCATTGTTGGATGAGTATCAGGTGATACTGGCATAAAGTTCATGAGGGCAAACCATGCAGAGATACAACTAGCCTCGAATATAGTGGTCTTCAAGAATTTTGATCAACCATGTGTTATTCGCGCGACGACTTTAGATGATGGTGAGGTTTAAAAAGTGTCATCACTTCGACTAGAAAAATGTCAGAAGCAGGGGAATGCCACACTAAAAGTGGCATTACAAGGTACTAAATAGAAGATGCCCCATAACAAGTTTTTCGAAGATTGATGTCGTAAGACTAAAGGAGTGTGGAGACGTTCTGTCCACCATATCTCCAAAGAACCTACCTCATGAGAAGTTTGGCGGGCAAGGTGATAGCAAACTAAGTATAAATTTCGATTCCAAGAGACGACAACACAAATCTGTTGCTATCAACGCTAGATAATGGATGCAAAGTAAGTTGTATAGGAGTGAAGGACTCAGTGGATAGTTAGAGGCATAACAGAGGATGATTGTAAACACTCCAAGACGCTGCCAACCTATACAACTTCTCTGCTGATCAACAGGAGTGACATGATTTTGCCCAATCGCTCAATGTGAAGGCAATGATGCACATGAAGAAGTAGACAAACTCGAAGTGGTGCAATGATCTCATTTGAGGCAACGCACTACGACGGTCTAGAAGGATGACGATCCTCAACCAATTATCTTGAGGGTAGGGGATCAGGTGTTCTGATTGGAGCCCGTTAATGACAGATTGCAAACTACCTTCCATGCAAGCAAACCTAAGGCTTATCATGCAAACATGGAACATGTAGGCCGTAGCTACTACAGACACTTGTGCCTTGGGAGGACAACAAGAGTTGTATAAGATGAAGGTACAGTGGGTTGAGAGACAAACAGTGTGCCAACAATTCCAAGAAGTACAAGAGCATCACCACGAACCTTGCTAAGGTCATCAAGCGCTTAGGTGTGGGAAAATGTTACCTAGGGACCCTGTACATGTGAATTTTTGCATTATGATTGTGTAACCATGCCCCTACGTGGGAACCACCTGACAATTTATAGTACTTAGTTTTGGGCCCCTGTGGTAGTTAGGGAGTACCCGTTTTTTTTATACTCATAAAGAGTCCCACATCTAAGTTATAAGTGTGTCGCGAGCCACGGACCTGCTATCAATACAATCACTTTGCTTTCTGATTTACTCTCAAGTTTCCTTGCTGGCGATATCCATCCGCACGTCCTCTGTCAGAGAAACCATATTTACAATAGGGAATTTTGGAATTTTTTTGGAGTGAGGCGCTCTTGTATTTTCGGTGAAGCTCACTTGTATTTCACATCTATAAAACACTTGTGTTTCCCGTAAGACTTAGGAATTTTCCAGATTTCGGGCAAGGCATGCTTCACCTTGCCTTAGAGTGGGTCCGCCACTGCATCTTAGAGAAGGCCTCTGGTTTCTCCACGATATAGTCCAGTTGGGGAAGGTCAATGAGTTATTTGGATCTGGGTCCTTGATCCATTCAAAGCCTATATAATTATTTAGTTGGGTTCCCATTTTCCTTGTTTGGTTATAGGCTGAATATTGATATTGTGGCTGTGAGCTACAAATATTTCGAGGCCGCAAAAATGCTTGTTTTAGAGGTTATTTGTGTGGACGAGGACAATTCAATGCAGTTAGTTGCCCGTGCTTCACTCGTTCGCCTGAGCCGACCATGGCAGTACCAACTTACCTGACCACCCTCTTCCGAAGACGGAAATGCAAAAAAGTCGGTGGCCTTGAAAACACCGAAAGCCGGAGTTGACACCAGAATTCACTGGAGTGGCCTTGATGAAGGTTGGGTTGGTGGGAAGTCCACTGCCGTTGGTCCAGAGAAGCAAGAGAGCTTTGGGGAGAAATTCTCCAAACTTCTCAAGCCAGTGGCTCTTATTATGAGTAAGTTTACCGACAGATGCAACATGAATTGTAGTAGGGCCGTCTAGCTGCAATTGACCTAGCTAGGACAATGAATCGAACGTTTCACGACCTGGTGAGACCAACATGCGGCTCATCACAACTCGCCTGATCTCTGCCAGACTACAGGCTAGGCTCGGTCTCAAGAACAAAACCAACCTTGACTGAAAGTCAAGACCAAATACCTGTTCCGTTGCACTCGCCTGCTGATGCATATAGTTACATATAGCTGTTGCACTTTGAAGTAACTATCATTCACGCAATTCACTGACATCAGATTCTTGGGAGTATCAGTTCAAGGGAATCTGGAAGAGATCAAAGAGGCTTACAGGAGATTGACAAAGGAGTATCACCCTAACACCACAACACTCCCACTGAAGCTGCTTCGGACAAGCTCATGCGCCTGCGAGAAGCTTACGATGTCTTAGCGATGAAGAGAAGCACCGATTCTATGACTGGAGCTTGGCACAAGAAGCTGCAAGCCAGCAAGCAGAAAGAATGAAGCTGAGATTGGAGGACCCCCATGAACAAGATGCGACAAACTGGGAGTCTGTACCTGACAAGGTTGATAGGCTTCGTGGGAAGAACATGAAGCTTAGTGATCAGACTCTCATTGCTATCACAATTGATGCTGCCATCATCTTCTCCATTTGTTGTATAATATATGTAATCTTCTTCAAGGACACCAACTAGAAGAATTTCTAGTATTTCATTACTATTAAGCATGAAGGAATTATCAACTTATAGAAAAAGAATCTCTCTCTCTCTCTCTCTCTCTCTCTCTCTCTCTCTCTCTCTCTCTCTCTCTCTCTCTCTCTCTCTCTCTCTCTCTCGCACGCGCCCACACATACACGCTAAAACTAGAAAAATTACATGGAAATGGCATATGCTGCAAAAGAGCAATTTATTACTCAAAGAGACCAAAAATTAGTTCCAGGTTTTGCAAGACACCCTGGTTACAGTTTATAAACTTAACAAACTTCCCAAAGGGGCCTTTGGATCACCCTCAATCATGTAAACGTATGCTATAAGGATGTAAGCAATACAAAAACGAATCCAAAATTTGCAGGCATGTTGGATATCGCCTAGCATTTTTGTGACATTAAGCATCATCCCTAGTTTTCGACCTCAATAATTTTGACCACAGATGAATCACCGATTTTCTCGAACACAACAACCCGGTCATGAGGCTTAAGTAGTCCAGTATTCTTGCCATATTCGAGTGCAAGCGTGAGCCCAGTCTCTTCAGTTGAGATGGTAGGGCCATCCTGCAAATTGAGAACTAGGATTAAGAAACCCCAAATATGTGGTTTATGTGCTTTGACTAATATTTAATAGAAGTTGTTCCTTTAATCAAGTGACTTAATTTGCAGCAAGCTAAATGGTATCATTAGAAGTCAATGAATAACTACAGTGAAAGGGAAAAGAAAAAGAAAAAGGCATCTATCAGATATTAAATGAAGAAAAATTTAGTTCTTGGAAGCATTACCAAGCGAGCTGGAGTAGCCAGAATGGGATAGACACCTCTCAATGCCAGACACTGCCTTGCCTGCAGTAATAAAGAAGACTTAAAGGATGAAACACCATTACATGGAGAGAGTCAACTTCATGTTATACCTGAGCAGAGCCAGAAAAGGTCCATTTCAGCGAATTACTAATAAGTGTTGGAACAACAACAGCCAAGACAGGCATGCTCGGTCTATACTTTGCAATCAACCTGCAAGTTATAAAGGTTCCATGAGTTGGTTACCAACACGAATACTCCTCAAAACACTACATTTATCAAATTAAAAGTCCCAGGCAAAGACCTTGCAGCTCTTCCTGATGATGTGAATACAACAATTACGGCTGCTTTAACTTTGGTTGCAGCACGAACCTTTTGAAGACATAAAAGGAATCAATGAGTTAGATGGAAAATCGAACACTTCATGGATATAGATATCAAAGGAATAAAACTGCAAATACCGCTGATGAAGCAACTGACTCCTCATGCAACAGTGGCTGACCAACGTAATTGGTTATTCTCTTGAAATGAAGCGACTGATTGTAAACAACTTCAGCCTGCAAAATGGGTTATCTACATCATGCATACATCAAGAACCCCCTAATCTATTCTGCAGATCAGCATTATTTACTTGAAGAAAAAGAGCATGGTGTACCATGTCCTCCTGGACTGGCATGTCTACTAGATTGTAATTAATACTAAACTACTAATCACTACAAGGATAAATGAGCACAATTGCCAAGACATGAAATAGAGAAAACCAATCCAGTGGACCAAGGAAATAAACTTTTCATTTGATTGGTAAGAACAGAGACTGTTACATACTTCAGCACATATTCTACCCACAGTTGTTATTGTCTCAACTGGGTAGAGACCCCTCAGAGTCTCTGCACCTAACAGAATACCATCAGTTCCTGCACAACAGAAAGAAGTTTTAGCCTTAATAAATGAAACAACAAATGGATGCATCAAATGAAGGATAGGGAAGAATTTTTGGACAATACAGACCATCAAGGACCGCATTTGCTACATCCGTAGCTTCAGCTCGGGTTGGACGCAGATTAGCAGTCATACTGTCCACCACACGTGTAATAATCACGGGTTTTCCAGCCATATTGCATTTGTAAATAGCTGACTTCTGGAATAGAAAAACCTGCAACGCATTTTCCAATATTCAGATGAAACACCGATTTTGCCACCCAGGGATGCAGTCTTGAGAAACAGATGGTGTTGATCTGCCATGTATTAAATGTACTGACTGAAGAAAGAGGATGGTGCATGAAATTACTTTCCTTTTATAGTTCCAAGTTTACTTTAACCTTAAAGCATGTCCAATAGTCACATTTGGTATCATGTGAAACCTTCTATCTTGGAGTCGATTGTTGCAGTGATGAACTTGGATACAATGGCTTTGACGAAAATAAACATCTCATATGTTATACATAACTTAAGCATAGGGGCAATGCAGGCCTACATTACACTACTGTGGCTGCATTGCAGAAGAGCTCACCTTCTCTGGTGGAAGGTCGATACCTAAATTTCCACGTGAGAGGATAATCCCATCTGCTTCTTCAAGAATTTCATCAAAGTGCGTTAAACCCTGGGAAGTTATAAACAACAAATATTGTAAAAGCTTAGATTATGAACAGCAGCAAAATGTGACTCAAGTTCCATGGAAAGAAAATTGACTTGCCTCGACATTTTCCACTTTAGCATATATCTGCGTCTGCTGCAGATTTTGCTTTTGCAGAAAATTTCTAAGCTGTGACATGTAAAGAAAAGCTTCACATCAATTCATGATTAAACAAAAATACCTTCCGTCACTTATCAAAGAATGCCAACTCAATCCTCACAAACACCAGTGCAAGAAAGGAAAAAGTTCATAATTTGCATGAATTCAAAAGTAACACTTTTACCGTTTATATGTCCAACAAAAATGATCATTCGAAAAAGAAAGCTCTCTGGAATAATATATAACCCACATGAAAGTTTATGGTTCACCACTTGATCATTTAAACCATTTCAACAATGAGTAGATGTCAAATAACACGATATGTGTAGTAGGCAGCCCAGTGTCTAGGATGTTGAGATTTGCTAAGTACTGTCTACCTGATGGGGTTCTCAATCATCTCACTCTAGCAGTTCTTCAATTTAAATTAAAAATTATGATTTTCAAAGAAATAAAGCTGGCTAACATAATAAAATTGTATGTAAGGTCCTCCAGCCATGGATATGCAGATAGCTTGATGGAGAGTATAGAAGTCAGTGAAAAAATAAAATAAACATACATGAAGATTACCATAATTTAAATACCTCTCTCACATCCTCCACATGACGGGTATATGAAAGAGAAATTATATCAACATTATTCTGCAGGCCCCATGTTGAAATAACCTGGCATGAGGGAAAATTTAACCTATCAACCAGAGTAATCATGAAATATACAAAAAAGGTCAATAAAACTAAATGACTCCATACGTTGATTAGTCAAACAACAATCAACAATAAAAGTGAGTTAAACAAGTAAAGAATCAATCTTTTGATATCAATAACACACATTGACAAGAAAAATTTACTTTTTCGCTATAGCCTATTCACATTTAATGGATGTTTACACATCTCCATGCCCTTCGCTGTGATACCCATGAACCATATATCTGGATGAAGTACTTGATTTACTCATGAGGAAATCTGAAAGCAATACATTCTCCAATTTAAAACAATGAAAATTCAGTGTCCAACTCAAGGGCATACAATTTTTGGAATAAAAAAACATTGCCATTGATGGCTTATATGGAACAAGATTGAGCTCCATGGCATCAAAGAATCCATATAGTCCGATCCTCCTAGTGTGTGGAAAAGTTTGGATCTTGTTGAGATAACATCACAGTTGTATTACAGGGCCACAGGTTACATGATAGAAAAGATGAATGGTTCAGATACTGATGGATGACGTTAGGGGACAAGAAAAATCTGAAGTAGCAGAAAGAAAAATGTTCCATGCCAAAAAAATGAATTCCCCAAGTTTGAGATAAGTTGCTTATTTACCTTAAAAGCCAATCAGATAATGACATTGAGAGCAACAACATATCTCATAATTTGCACACGATTGCAAGAAATTGAAGTTGAAAAACATGCCTAAGGTAACATTAACTGATAAATCATATGCAAAAATAACTTTACCTGTTTATCATAATCAGAAAGAGTGGGCAGATTGATATGAACTTGACATATATGCATTGTAAAAATGAAACCCGAGAGTGTAGCACTGTTCTTTACAAGGCAAACAACATCTTTGTCCTTCACCTCCGAAACCTGAAAAGTTATCCAACATTCAGGATAGATATCCCAATGTACACCAATTATAACAAGCACCAGCACATCATTCACCTCAAGCCATACGGAGGTGGTTTCACTCCCTGTGAAAAGATACTGTCCTAAAAAAATTGTGTCACCCTTCTTTACAGCCTACAAGAGAAACATTGCTTATACATCAAAGGATTGAAATAATCATGACACATACACATGCATGCACAAAACACACACATGGACATGGATACACATCTGCATGCATAAAAGCTGCATGGAGGAGAAGAAAAATACACTCACACATTTTAGCTCTTTCTGTAAGTAACATTCTAGAAATATATGACATCAATACCTCGGGAAGTCCAACATAATTGACAGGCAAAACCGTTGCAGATGGTTCTCTAGTAAGGTCTGGAGTGAGAATGACTTCATTTTCAGCTTTCAACTCAATGGTATTTCCGTTCTTGTTATGAACTTGTAGCTCAGGACCCACCGTGTCTAACATGACCTGACAAAACAAAAAGAAGCAGAACTCAATCTACAAACATCAAAGAACTGTTTTTTATACAAATAAAACCTGTACTCACATGGAAATGTGCAAGTAATCCAAAGAAGTACCGTAACCCAAACCAATGGAAGTTGATTGAAAAGGGAGATTGGGCGACCATGGTACTAAACGTGATTTGTTTCCAAGCATAAAATGAGAAAACTTTCAGTCTTTCATTCCACCAGCTCCAAATAAATAGAGAAAAGGCTTATAAAGCTTTGGTCTTTAACCAATCAAGATATATGTAATACATTACTGATCAACTTCAACTGCTGGTTCAACTTCAAATACAAAATATGTAAAATAATCAGTTCTGCATTTGAGAACTGCCTATGCCAGTCAAAGTTGGAAAATGCACATGGATATGGCACTTAATTAGAATTCCATGAAAACTTAGTGAGAGGAAAGATAATTCAAACTTTGATGCTACCACATTTTCTTTGTAAAGATGGAATCACTAACAACTTATGAAAAAAGAAGTTGAAAATGCAAAGCACTATTGAGTAATGTTATAAATATCGTATTGTATTGTACGATACGATAATATATAAACATTTCTGTTACATTTATTATAGCAGGCAACTATAAGTACTACAAGCATGTTGTTAGGTCTGTTGTGCTAGTGCCTACTATAGAAGGACAAATTAGGTTGTACACTAGGGTGTACAGTTGCTGCAGCTTAGACTAGCAGTACCTGTTGTGTGCATGTTCTTTATATTATACAAGCAAACTTCCTATAAAAAATGTAACTTAATATATTAATATACAACATTTTCTAACAAAAAAGTTAAAAAATAATGATTTTAAAGTATTTTGTTTAGTTAAACGAAAAATATCTTATATCGTACCATATATTTGTTAACATGTAATAGGATAGCAGGGCCTTTAGAGCCCAACAGTACCACCTTGAGAACCAGTAGGGCCATTTGGGACTGGCCCTAGAGGGCCAGGTTGGGACATCCCAACGGCTAGTAATGTAACCATAAGTGTAATAAATCTTCTATAAATAGAGGATGTTGTGCATGAAATTTGTGTAGTCAATTGACTTGTTTGGCATTGTGTTTATTCTGTTTGGCATGTGCCCCAAGTATTTAGTGAAGATATTGTATGATCATTGGTGTGGCTTTGTGAACATTATCGATTACATCGTAGTGTTACTTTTATATGGTATCAAAGTTGGGATGGTCCATTTAGAGCTACATTGGAATGAGTACCAATTATAGAAAGATTATCAAAATCAGGCATTGTTTGACTATCTTAAAAAATCAAGGTATTATTCATATTTCTTGTTGCTGTTGAGAAAATGAAAGAAAAAGTGAATCATTTCGTTGTTTGTTGGTTCTTAATTCTTATCGAAATTGGGCAAAAAATATTTTATTTCTAAAGATTATTGGGACTATATTGATGGTACGATCAAGGAGCCCAAATGGATAGAGAAGGGCTTGATGTGGATGTGTTTTTCAAGACGCAAGAGAAATACAAACAAGAATTGAAAAAGTGAGAAATACAATGCCAAAATCATATAGATTATTGACCAAAATATGGATGAAAAATAACGTAATAAAATTAGCATGTTTGATAATGCTTATGAGACTTGGGAATACCTTAGGAAAACTCATTCCTATGACAATTTTGTTTTTTAAATAAATTTGATGGAAAAAATGATAATGCTCAAACAAGGTTCTATGTTCATTGAGAAATATCAACAAGGAGAAGATAGAGATTATTTATTTGATGATCCTTATTACAATGTGTAAATATATATTTTTCCAATTATAAAAGTTATATTTTTCTAAAGATGTCATGTAATGCTTCAAAATATGTAATTTCTTTTTCAATTATTGAATGGTGAACGATGAATATGTACTAAAGTTTTATATGAATTCTTTGTAATTATCATATTTTTCTTGTTTTTTAATTTTTTAGATTTTATAATTTTTTAGTATTAAATTATGGTACGAGACAATACGATTAGATACGTATCGTGGACCAAAATGATACATGATATGATACGCGTCGAACAATACTGGTTATATTGACATTGCTTATTTGTAAGGATAATTAATCTAGGTATCATAATCTTACTTTTATATGTAGATGATATGATGATCGTTGGAAGTGACGAGAATGAGATATTGCAAATCAAAAGTTATATTCATGAAAATTTGAAATGAAGGATCTGGGTGTACTTAGTTACTTCTTGGATAATTATGATTGGGAAAATACATTGGGAAAACTTTTGATTACCCTATGTTATGCCCCTTCAAAACTAAAGCTAATAGATTTCTTCTTTATCAATCCTTAGATTTATGTTTTTGTTTAAAACTTTCGGTATACACACTCTAAGTTTGAGGGGGATGTTAACATGTAATAGGATAGTTAGGCCTTTCGAGATCAACAATACCACCTTGAAGGCCAAGAGAGCCATTTGGGACTGGCCCTTAAGGGTCAGGTGCTTCCAACGATTGCATTACTAGCTGTTAGGACATGCCAACAGCTAGTAATGTAGCCATTGGGAACAATGGCTCTCTTGCTCCCATTTATCAAGTGTAATAAATCCTCTATAAATAGAGGATGTTGTGCATGAAATAAATTAGCTTTTTGTGTGCTCACTTGACTTGTTTGATATTGTGTCTAACCAAGTGTTTGGTGATTCAACTTTTAG
This sequence comes from Brasenia schreberi, assembly GCA_036023115.1. Classification (NCBI taxonomy): domain Eukaryota; kingdom Viridiplantae; phylum Streptophyta; class Magnoliopsida; order Nymphaeales; family Cabombaceae; genus Brasenia; species Brasenia schreberi. The sequence continues at coordinate 16,606,146 of JAYKKT010000066.1, forward strand.
AGGATCTTGTGTGATCATTGGTGTTTGGCTCTGAGAACATTATCCGCTACATCATAGTGCTACTTTAGAATATCATGTATCGGTCCTCTTCTTTTCTGGGACCTGATACGATATTTATAACATTGCTATCGAGAACCATTTCGTATGTACAAAACAAGTATGTGCATGAAAAGGCATGAAATTGAAAGACAAGAACTAACAAAAAGAGTTCTCTAAAATATATAAACATTATATTAAAAGATATCATTTGATATACTAGACGAGAGTGGAAACTATGGCATTAGCCTCATTAACAAGAGGGAGTTTTAATGATACCACCTTACAAACTAACAAATAAAATGACTTCAGTATGCTGTTATTATTTGGTTACCAGTGGAATAGGTGAATTAAAGAAGTTTACCAACTTACAGAATGTAACTTCTGAACATTTTTAGCTGCCACCTTGAGGTTGTTGAGTGTTTCCTGATGGTAGTCACTATCTAACCATGAGAAATCAAATCGTGCAACTGCCAAAAGTGTACAGAAAACCATGTTTAGTAGCAATACCGTGTGCAACGTCGAGTAATAATCCTTTAGAAGATAGTAGACAAACATATGAATTTAAGTTCACCTGACATTCCTGCCTTCAAACATGCTTCAATGGCCTCAACAGACCGCGACTTTGGTCCAAGTGTGCCAACGATTTTGGTCAATGAAGGGAAGAAGCTCTGTGCATTCCACGAGGAAATTAAACATTATTCAGGAGAGTGTTTTTAGAAATGCACTTATTGCTGAAAATTCTCGGACCGGACATCAAAAGGCGGAAAGGGGTTGAAGTCGGGGTGGGGAAGGGAAACGTAAAGCATTAACAAGATTCTGTTGTGAGCAATCAAATATGAAAAGCAAAGGCAGGTAAACACTGGAAACTAAAAAAATATTGAAATTCATTAAAATTCTCGGACCGGACATCAAAAGGCGGAAAGGGGTTGAAGTCGGGGTGGGGAAGGGAAGGGAACGAATCAGGCAAAGCACAAGGCATATAAATTAACGTAAAGCATTAACAAGATTCTGTTGTGAGCAATCAAATATGAAAAGCAAAGGCAGGTAAACACTGGAAACTAAAAAAATATTGAAATTCATTAAAATTGTGATACTTTTAATGGCTAAGTTACAGGTCATGGAAGAAAACTTTTCAAGTCTGTTTCATCCTTGGGAAAGAAGTGTCAAATATTTCCTTGAAAGACGTGAAGAAGCAGTAATTAGCTACTGGTGTACTTGTTATCACCAGGAAAACGACATGAAAATTAAGGGGCCCTTAAAAGTTGGAACTTTTTATCGTAAAGGTGATGGTCAATGTGAAATATCTGACAAAAGTTACTCGTTCATTTTCCTCATGATAAGCTGAATTCGTCTAAAATCAGCCTATTTTACCATGAATAGAACGCAGGAAGCCATAAAACAAAGGAAGAAGAAGGCGAAAGGGAAAACTAAAAGGAGTAATACGGCATTGCAAAAAGTAAAGCAAAAATCAAACCGAAACACACGCCTCCAAAATGAAATTTCGAGCAGACAGGCTTCCTTCCGTTTCATACGGCAAAAGAGGGACAGAAACATATTGAGAATCAAAACCAAAGAGCAACCAGAAGAACACCAGATAGAAAAGCGAAACCGTACTGCTTTTGAAGGAGTGAGAACGGAGACGAGCCGGACAGGCTCCTCTATGATGAACTGCCCTCCTTGCATCGTGTGAAACAACGAAGACAATGATCAGCTGATCGATCGAGACTAACAAATCAGGGCGCGCTCGGAAAAGAACAGGGTTCCCCGAAGCCGACGACGGCGGCGGCGGAGAGAGAAAGAGAAAAGACGTGAGACAGTAAAAAAGAAGGGCGGGGGTTCTTCTTTCTTTATAGGGAGGAAGAAGCAGGCACGCGAATCGAAGATCGTTACTTGCAAGCCGTCCTTTTCCTCGCTACACGAAATGTCGAAATTACCTTTTAATTGAGACAATGACTTAAAAGCCCTACCGTTTCTTTTTCAGAACCCCCGCCCCCCCACAGCCGGTTCCGGTTCCAAAACGGAGCCGAACCCTTCAGTTCCCGTTCTATCGGTCTCAGTTTCGGTTTAGATCTAGTTCGAGACTGGTAATTTTCACCAATTATGGGGTCTGACTTCATTTGAAAAAAGACATTAAATAAATGTGAGATTTTGAAACAAGAAGCAAAATATGGCTTAGAACAGTCGATTTAAACTTAAGAATTGTATGGTAATTTGGGTTTCGAGTTTGCTTCAAGAATTGATACTTCAGAATGCTGGTTCCATGCAGGTACAAACACACCCTAACTATTTGTTTCATAATTAAAAAACTTAAGAATCAGAGATCATGGTGCATCTAAGTTAACTATGATTGACCTTCTCACATGGCTTAGGTTGGTCGCAACTAATTCATATTTGGCTTATCCACGAGAATTGAACCCACACGAACTCGTAATTGGCTTATCTAAAGTCGTGACCCATCTCCCAGGTTGGACCTTTGGTTTGAGTCCTGGTTTTCTTTACGGCAAAGAACCCATCTCCCAGGTGAAACTAACACAGTCATCGTGCTTTATGCACCCATTGCCTAAAACTAATTGCAGGTTTGTTAGTCTGCTTAGCCAAGCCTAGACTCAACGTTCGAACCTAAGCGAAACTGGTCCGGGCCTTGCGAGCCACTGGGTCCACCCAAACGCAAAAGGGGTCTGTTTGGGCATTCATGAGGTTGCCAGGGTAGTTTACGGAAAATGCTCCTTAACGGCGGCTTCTCCCCGCATAACGAGGGAAGAATAAATACAAGGCGTGCTTTCTCCGTGTACTCCATGACAGGTTTAGCCTTTTCGTAAAATGACATTCTTCGTTGACTTTATCTTTCCATGACAAATGAGAAAAGAGAATGCACAATGGCGATCGCAATGACGCCCAAGACTGACACGCTCATTTTCTTGGTCAAACTCAATTAAAGAATCATGCACGAATCGTCACACATACGAGCACGATGACACTCTTTTAAAGTTATTTTATCATTTTATTTTAAGTTTTTAAATCATCGTGATTTTACACAAAAATGCTAGTTGCCCTTTTTCTCTCCCTCTCCTTCTAAGTTGTACACTAAGCTTGGATGGACTTAGATTTAGGTCGAAATCAAGTCCAATCTAGATTATAACATTATACTCTTCTTAAAGAAATTTTATCTTAAGAATTTAGTTGTACACTAAGCTTGAGAGAAGTATTCACATTAAAGTCATCACCCTCACTTTATGTGATTACTTCTCTCGTATCTCATTCTCAAACTCTCAAGTGACCTCGTTCGGAGGGTGATGGCTTTAATGCGTTTTTATTATACTCAAAACTCAACGATGAAGAACTTGCACCTTTCTACCTAAGATAGCTATGGGTTGCTCCTCATAAGATAAATCATCATCATCGATCTCCCAAGTGGCCTCGCTTATAGGGTGATGGCTCTAATGTGTTTTCTACTTTCTTCTAAACTCAATGATGAAATAATTTATACCTTTCTATCTAAGATAGCTATGGGTTGCTCCTCATAAGGTACTGACTCAATCTAAATAACATGAGAAGGGTGAGGAATGTACTTTTATAACATGTATACGTGAAACATATTATAGACTAGAATGAATGATGGCGGCAACTTCAACTAGTAAGCGACATCTCGAACTCATTTAAGAACATAATATGTTCAATATATCTAAGGCTCAACTTATCTTTCTTTCCAAAGCGAGTCACTACTCAAGTTGAGGATATCATTAAGAATACATAATCACCAATAATAAATTATAAATCATGACATTTCTTATCTATGTAGCTCTTTTATTGGTCTTGGGCTGCCTTAATGCGCTCACAAACCAAAATGATTTTATTTGACAATTATTGAAGTATCTCTTGACCTGTCATAGGTCGTAACTCAGGGAAATCCCAACATAGTGAAATCCTATACTTTTCCCTATAAAGCATCTCGTATGTCTGATAGCTATTATTGTAGGTGAACTCAATAGAGTGCAAATGATTATCTCAATGGTCCTTACTATCTAGTGCATATACTCAAAACATAATATCGAGAGTCTAAATAGTACGCTCAACTTACTCATTGATATGTGAATAGAAGGTTGTACTAAAATGCAATTTTGTCTCTTAAGTATCTTACAAGTTGTGCTAGAAGTATAAGGTAAACTAAGGATATGTATTTGAAGTGATCGTCTCTATCACGCCATAAAACCTAAGAATTTGGACAATATAAATATCAATCAATCTAAATAGTGGTATATTCCTTCGAATAGGTATAAATCATACAATTTTAGTAAGCATATCAACAATTACTCATATAACATCATGCTTCTACGATATTGACATAAGTTTTGAAGTTACTTTATCATTTTATTTTAAAGGAGATTGGTATTAATAAAAAGATTGCCTTAATTTTAGTCAAGAAATTAGGATATCCTCACAAATATAGGTGTATGCTTTTAAATTAATGAGCACAAAAAGAGATAGCTAACCTCAATTACAAGTTGAACTATTATGAGTTCAATACCCAGGGCATGCATCTCCCTTCAGCCTTCCCTTCGACTCTCAAACACATACTAAAAGAATTAAAAATTATTAAAACTGTTGATACATGTTTTAAGGTGTGCCTGCCTGTCATCCACATCCCTCATCTCTCAAAGATATATAAAACCAAAGGTGAAATCATGTATTAAAATAAGATCACCATACAAGTATCAATAACGTGTAATGATACACAACGATATTCGTGGATTATTATACTATATAATTGATTTTCAGATTACGAGAAACAAATATCACCCGGGGAACTGGCTTCGGTTGGACACGAAAGCACGTTGAAGGTCCTGAGTTCGATTCTGGAGCGCACTGCATATATCTTATTGGGATCCACCTAAGCCCAGTTGCTGATAATGGAAAACATAATTTTGCCATTATGGATCTTCGTTCTATACTATCATTGCCTATATGAATTCAGATTAAAGGAACCGAGTCTGAATCTGATTAGTATTACAACATTGTTGCTGTTAAGCAATCCCCCATATCCAATGAATAACCCAATACCACTTACATGTAAAATATATCTGAAGAGCTAATCAGGTCAGATTTAGTGCCAACTCTATTTTAGTGGATTTGAATCCAACAACCCAAATCCAATTTGACTAGGCTTGATTATGTGATATGCTTCCTATACTTTCTGCTTTTGGGTTATGAGGTATTTAAACCCATATCAAACACACAAACATATATACATGTATATACATACACATATATGTATATATATGTATATATATAAAGAGAGAGAAACTGGAAGATGCTAGACACCATCTCGTACCAGATTCTCTCTCTCTCTCTCTCTCTCTCTCTCTCTCTCTATATATATATATATATATATATATATATATATATATATATATATATATATATATATATATATATATATATATATATATATATATATTGCCGTCTCTAGCAAGAGATTAACTTTTAGTTCATAGATGAAAGATTAAACTAATGCATACTCGTCTAGATATCTTTGTAGTTTCTTTTCTTTCCCTCTAGCCCCCTCCCCCATCCCACCGTTGCCAGTGGTGGTGGCTTCATCTCACGAATAAATTTTCCTCTCTCTCTCTCTCTCTCTCTCTCTCTCTCTCTCTCTCTCTCTACCAAATTATCCCAGGAATCATACTTGGGACCTACAACCAGAAGAATATATCGATTTATTGCGCTACAAAGGTAGAAAATAAATTGCCAACTATTAGAAAACGAATCTTTCCACACTGACTTTGATAATGCAATATAACTACTCCCTAAATGTAGAGATATTCCTGTGTGCTTGTTGAGTTGGTTTCATCTTCTTGAGCGTGTTTGCTCAACTTTTCTTTTTCAATTTGTAAGCTAGGATTAGACAGACACGCAGACATGGTTTGTAACCACTGCTTTTCCTTTTTTTGGGACAATGGGAGGTCGACCCTCAATCCACACCCTGTGCATCGAAAAAAGCAATCCCACCCCACACCCGCCAACGCAACCCTAAAACCCAGACACTCCATCCACATTCTATCGGTCATTGTGCTGTAAAACTCAATTTGAATATATTATGGAACCAACACCTTTAATATATAGGTAATTCGTGTCGATCTGTGTTAAACCATTCTTACCATTGGATTAGAATGTGACATCAGTTTGTGGGCATTAAGCATCAATACGTTGACCAGATATTTTTTAAGCCACTATTTATTCCATACGCGCCCCACATGCAAGAGAGCACTAAGCTATCACCAAATAAGCTCAATCCTCCACCTTTATTATTTTTTTTGAGTGCCTTTAACAAAAAGTTAAGTTAGTATTTTACCTTTATTTTCTAATCAATATAATACTGAAAAATTGCATGCCCTTTGCACGAAACTCTGAGTACCCAGGGTGGACCTAGAAAAATTTAAAGGGGTGAGGTGAAGTTGGGTCAAATAAAATCGAGTTGAGCCGATCCATATAAATTTTCAAAAGAATCAGACTGCTTCTGTAGATTTTGGATTTTACGCGAGGCAGTCGCCTGGCCTATGAATAGGCCGGTCACCGGCTTACCACTATAAAAGGGAAACAACTACCTTCTTTTTCCATTTCTTTTTAATTGTTCTTGTTAAACGATTCTTGTAAGAGAAGAAGTACTATACAAAACATGTTAACTTTTCTTATGTTAAGGGAGCCTTATGAGTCTTTGAAAAGTATCGAAGCAAGTGATGTCCATTTGAATATTTGTGCGCAATGAGCAATAGCTCAGCCGACCCCATCTAGTATGGGAAAAGGCTTAGTTGTTGTTGTTGAATGAGCAATAGCTCACCTAGATATAGAGTCGATTCACAAGTTGAAGGTAATGATTTTGGCTGCCGGGTTACATAAGAGACCTGTTCCTCATATCCATTACCATTAAAGGTTGGATCATTGAAAGAATAGAGGTCAAGACTCACAAAACAACAAAAAGATAGACGAAATCCTTCAATGGCAATATGGTGAGCCACTAATTGTTGGTATTGAGTTCTTATCGATGACAGGCTCCTTGAGTGGTCGGTAATCTCCTCAAAAGAAAGGTTAGGATAATGTTATTCTTTGAAGCACGATAAATACTAACCTTTAGGTTTATTTGTTGTTATTGGTATCAAATAACCATATGTAATGAGCCTAGCAAATACCTTTAGGATATAAAAAGATCCTTGGTTCGTCTTACATGAAGGCAACCAAATCTTAAACAAACTAAAAAAGTAAAGATGATAACGTTACAAATCCAATTAGTGCTACAATATGGCTTGTAAATTCTCTTAAAAGTTGAGTATGAAAGGACTCATAAGAGAAAAGTTAGATGAATCTCATTTAACAACATTGTTGTATATAGACATGGTGAAGATGTAACTCATGTGGTGCTTGCTACTAATAAGCACAATTGCCATGGAAAAACATGGCTTTTAATGGCACAACATGGATGTCGATTGCACTATAAATTACAATTACTATCAAGTGCTACTAATAAACATATTTGCTACTCAAGATGGTGGTTTTTAATACCACATGACTGTTAATTCTACCATAAATTATAACCACTATCAAGTGCTACTAATAAGCACAATTGACACTCAAGAGTTAGCTTTAATACCACAACTTAGCCATAAATTAGTCATTGCCAAGTGCTATTAATAAGAACAATTGTCACTCAAGAGATAGCATGTAACGAAACAACATAACTACTAATTACACCATGAGTTATAAGATGAGCATAATTGTCATTCAAGATGTGGCTTTTAATGGTACAACATGACTACCATAACCCTTCACTAAGTATTTTGAAAATCACCCAACACTAATTGTCTTCATAACAATGATATGAAATCATCACTTCTAAATCTCAAAGGGGTTGCTCGATACAAGTAGCCATATGATCCTCAACTTGAATTGAATTAGTATTTAGAGAGCCAACTGACATAGTGACCCATTTTGAGTACCAGAGTCCATGGTCCATCCTGACTCCAACCTATGTAAAGCACTCCATACTTCAAGCTATACAACAACTTGATGCACGAAAAACATCTAGCCACATCCATTGATGGTTCCCAAAGTGGATCATACGGTCCAAACATGGTCAGTTCCAAACTGGCTTGATAATGTTCCCAAAAGCTAAGGATCACCGGGTATAATTTGGGTTTTAGCTTTCATAAAACTAGACCTAGGTTTCAGTATTCCTTTCATAAAATTTCATTAAAATCTAATCTTGATGTTGTTTGTCTGTTTCATGCAGTTCCAGATTCAAATTGGAACCAACGGTTTTGCAATCATAATTGAAACCGACCATGTCTAATCAAGTTGTCTTGTTGGTATTGGTATACGCACTTAGTACTATCAAGCCGCTTATCAAACCAAAAGCGGATCCTGGTGTCATCCCCCACCATATATAACAAACCAAATTCGATAAGTTACTATAGTTACTTTAGGCTCTCTCTGGAGTGGTGATGTCCTTAAGGTCTATCTTGGTTATGCCATAAAAGGTTGACTTCCATTGTACAATTAGTTTCTAAAAGTTGAACCTAGGGCAGTTGCATACCTCGAATGTTTTGTTGGGTGGGGTGAACTTTGCCGATTTGGCCATTTAGGGTGGGGCAAACTATGTAGAGTATTTATAAATTCCATTGTACCCTATAACCTTTTCATTGGTTCTTCTAATTTCAGGTGGAGAAGCTTCCTCACCTCGCCTCAACTTAGATCCACCACTACCTAGGGGATATGGATGTCAACTTTAAATGTTCAAATCAATTTAGCTTCAAATATGGTCAACTACAATTTAGCTTCAAATATGGTCAACCATTAGTATATACTTAACATATAAAATGCCTTCAAATAGTATGATATTTTTGTTTAGAGTTGCTTCAAATATAATCAACTACTTAGCACAGGGTTGACATATAACATGCCATCATATATTATGAAAATTTTGTTTCCCTTTCGCTTGGCCCCAAATGACATTCCAATGAAGTCCTTCAAGATTAATATAAATGGATTTAGGAATCCTCCATATCAATACTCGATAAAGATATAACCATATTCTTTTTGTTCAAAGTGCAAGACTATTGGTCGGATTATAATTATAACCTGATCCATGTAATCTTGACTATACACATACCACAAATCCATGGAGACAATCATCTACAACCTGAAAGAGGGATCCAATGAGGCTCCTTAAGAAAAATCATCCTCTTTATATAAGTAAATTGTGTAAGACATTCAAGCTCATCAAAGATATTTATCACAGGCACTTTGATGGACTCTTCGCTATGAGATATATCATTATATAAAATAATACCTTTAGGCTTGACATTATTGTTTATCTCTCCAAAACATCCAAACAAGTTTAAGCTGCTCAATGACTTTCTTAAAATGAATTTAATCACTAAACACCAATTGCATTATTCCTCTTGGTCATCTTCAACCTTGAAAAGACCAACATATGCATAACAAACAACTTCTTCATGATTTATACCTTCATATCATACATGCTCATTTCCCCTTTTAATAGATAAATAACTACAATTGACATCCTCCTATCCTTGGCATTCTTCAGTGCAAGAAGCCCTCAAGATCTTAATGTTAAGAACTCTTCCTCTTTTCAAGGTCTCCCCTTCAACCATGATATATGAAGATATTAAATCTTAAAACAATCACCACATTTTCTAAAAAAAATAAGATACTAGTTCCCACAATTTTGTCTTGTTATTTCAAATAATCAATTTATGTAGAATTGAAATGGTGAAGACCAATTACAAGAAGCTCTGATCGGTATTGAAACACGCTTTGCAAGAACATTTCCTCTTCATCTCCTCTATGTATAAGTCCATTTATAAATGGACATAAGGCCTCCATCATAACAAGCATGCAATAAAGAAGGAAGACTTAAATAAGGCCTCCATCATTTCCTCTCTCTCTCCCTCCCTTTCTTTTTAAATAATTTTTTTTCTTAATTAAAATATCAGTTATTGTTTTACAAAATAAACCAAAAGAGACAACACAAGCATGGAGCCGTTTCACTTGGCTGAAACATACATCCGAGGAAGAAAAAGAAAAACAAGGATAAATAGAAAGAGAAAAGAATTACAAAATACACACATAATCTCTCTCTTTCTATTGTATGAAAGATTCTTCTTTTTGAAACCTACTTAAGGAAGGCGTGCCACTAAATCGAAAGTCAAACGGTGACACTCCACTACACATCAATGAAGAAAATACAACATTTGGTATCAGAGATTTCTACGATTCTCAATAGCCTTAAAGTGTTGCCTAATTCAATAGATTGTCTACTAAAGATATGCACTATAGTTTTATGCATTTTTGATATAGAACAAAAATTTATTGTAACGAGGATTACCGTTAGTACTAAGGATCATATAGCATCTCTCTATTTATTACAATCCATAAGCACCTCTCTTATATATTTTGAGTTTCAAATTGATCTACAAGGATATATCATATATACAAAATTTTTTAAGAGAAAAACAAGGAAATTCATAATTTGATAAAGGACAAGTACTTATTTGAAGGGTGTTTGACTCTTTGTTATGACCAACTGCATATCTGTTTTTCATTGCATATCATTGATTAGTAAATAAGCAAAAAAATACTTGTGAGCCTCTATTGTAAGGAAAAGATATTAAATCACAAATGATTTGATTATTTTTTGTTTCCTTTCTTGATAACCCGTCACTGCTTCCGATTTTCTTTTCTCTATACACAAAGAAAGGGAGGGTGAAAAGTACAAATTATTATCCGATTAAATAGATAACAACAAGAAATCAAGAAAGGGTGCTAGTATGTCTCAATCAATTTAAATTGTTCAAATCAAAAGAGGGAGAAGGGGTGTTATCATCCAATCGGCTAAATAGAATACTTGCAACCAAAGGGCAAGTGATTAAATGAATGAGCTAGAGTTTTTTATTTATTAGAGATACCCATTTGTTTTTCTCTACTAAAAGAACGGCTTACCCCTCATCATTATGGAGTTCATTCAACCAAGATTAGAAATACCACAGTTTTTTGTGGCAGCAACTTTATTAAATTGCCCCAAACAATCTCAAAAATCACAACATTGCCATTAAACAATTTACAATACAATCCATAAATTCTATGATTTTTCCATAAATGTACTTGAACATTTGTCATTTATAGAATTATATATATTATTAATTCCATATTGATCTTGTCATAGTTTTTAAAATTATACTAAAGTGTTTGTTGCTCTAATTTACTATTATGCCATATCTATTATTAGAAATTTTGTAGCACATTAAATTCTTGTTTAGTGCAGAGTTTTTCTATTATTTTTAACTCATAAGACTATTTAAAGAAATATGAAGAACCCAAAAGATACTCGGGGAATAGAGAACAAGTACACTTATACCTATATATAAGAACAAGAAAGACATTTAGAATTATTTGAATTATTGAGATATCAAGTTAATGAGCCACACTTTGAAATTATGGAAAAGAATTATCGAATGTAGGTTAAAACAAGTATTGAATACAACAAAGAACCAATTCAAATTTATGCCAACAAATCTACTATTGAAGCGATTCACCTATTAAGACGTCTTATGAAACATTTTAGAGCATAAAAGAAGAACCTTCACATGATATTTATGGATCTAGAAAAAACTTATGATAGGGTGCCAAGAGATATTATTTGAAGAACCTTGGAAAAGAGAGGTATCCCATTGACATACATAAATCTTATAAGAGACATGTACGATGGTGTAAAAACTTGTGTGAGTACTCATAAAGAAATGACAAACTCCTTTGAAGTTAATATTGGGTTACATCAAGAATCAACATTAAATCCATATTTATTTATGTTGGTTATTGATGAGTTAAAAAAACATATTGAAGATGAAGTATCTTGGTGTATATTATTTGCACATGATATTGTATTAATGGATGAGTTTAAAGGAAAAGTTAATAGAAAATTGGAACTATAGAGATAAATGTTAGAAAGTAAAACCTTCCAACTTAGTAGAACAAAGACAAAATATATGGAATATAAGTTTGATCATTTGAGTACTTCAAAAGAAATAGAAATTAATATTGGTACACAGTACATCCCTTATAAGGAAAATTTTAAATTCCTAGGGTCAATTTTTCAAAGTGATGAAAAAATTGATGGAGATGTTAAGGATAGAATTAATGCCGGTTGGTTAAAATGGAGATGGGCATTAGGTATTTTGTGTAATAAGAAGATACTTAAGTTAAAAGGTAAATATTATAGAGCAACAATTCAACCTGCTATATTTTATGATTTTGAGTTTTGGGGAGTTAATCATCAACATGTGGAAAAGATGTTTGTAGGAAAAATGAAGATGTTGAGATTGATCAGTGGACACATAGGAAAATATTGTATGCATAATGAGGTTATTAAAAACCAATTGGGAGTAGTAACAATAGAGGATAAAATGAGGGAAAATCATTTAAGATAGTTTGAACATGTAGAAAGACGACCCAAAGGACGTTCCCATAAGAAGATATGAAAAATTAGATTGTGAAAATGTTAAAGAGGAAGATGATGACCATAAAAGTGTTGGAAAGAAACTATAAAGAATGATCTAGTTTATATTGAGTTAACTGCTAGCATGGCACATGATATGACTCTCTCGAAACAAAGAATCTAAGTAGCCAACACCATCTAGTATGGAAAAAGGCTTTGTTGTTGTTGTTGTTGTGTACCTTTGATACAATCTTATTTGGAGGAGGGTAATTATTCTTAATTTATAGGTTGATACCTGTAATTTTTTGAAATTACAAATAGGTGTATGATTATCATATTGTTAAGAGATTGCTTTAGTTGTCACATTTTTTAAGCTTCTGTTTTAACTGTTAAGAGCTTGCTTTAACTGTGAAATTATTATGCTTATTGTTCTTCAGTTTTGGTTGCTAGACTCTCACTTTTGGAATATTTGTCAAATATTTAATAATTTAAAAATAGTATCCCAAGTTTATATTTCTAAACTGTCCAAAATCCAAAAACTGAATGGGTTGAACTTTGAAACAAGGAAATGTTGTATTTCATTGGCTTTGACTCTAGATGGTATAGACTATGATCTATGTAAAACCAATACTAAACCCAAAGCACAAGTAACACTTGAGGAATTATAAAGTTACAAGACTTTATGTAGAAATAACACAATTACAAAAACCATAATTTTAACCTATATGGAAGATGACCTCATATACATTTTTTAGGACTGTTATACTGTAAAATAAGTGTTTGATGCACTCACAACTAAGTATGACACGACTACTAAGTTGCATGTTCAGTTGCTTTTACAACAATATAACTCTTTAAGAATGAAAGAGTTCGACAGTGTTGTAGAGCATGTTAACAAAATGTTCATTATGGCCAATAACTTAGTTGTGGTCAACTCAACCATCCTTAACCCCATTCAAATGGCTACCATCTTGAACAATATACCCTCTTCATGAGATATGGTCACCATTGCTATTAGGGTTAATGAAATTATTACTCTAGCCTAGCTCTCTCTAAAATTAGCTATAGAACAAGAGCACTTAAAAAGAATGAAAGAGAAAATTTTCTCCTTGCTTAAGATGACTTAGGCTCTAGTTCCCAAAACCATAAGAAAAGAGTAAACAAAAATAGAAACAAAATTTTTGACAAATTTAATGAAAGAAATGATCAAGAATTGAACAAATCACAAGGATTCGCTTCTCAAGTAAAGTGCTTCCACTATAGAAAATGGGGTACTATAAAGACTATTGTCACCTCAAAAAGAGTGAACAAATACTCTGCAAGGTGGTCAAAAGGAGAAGCATGAAGTAGTATGCATGATTTCAGAATTTCTTTATATAGACCATGACATTTTTGATCGGTGGATCGACTTTGGAACAACACACCATATTGCAAGGAGCAAGGACGCATCAATTGATCTCAAAGAATACCGACCCTAAAACATCGAGTATATATGGGAACCAATTCATATGTTGATGTTCCTGGGGTCTGGCTCTTTAGGATTAATCTAATAGGTACACATGTTTTATTGACTGATGTATTAATTGTGTCATCTATAAGACGCAATTTAGTTTTTGTACCTTTACTTGTCAAAAAGGGCTTTGAGGTTAGATTTTTCCCTAATTAGGTGACCATATGGAAACATAGTCGTGTTTGTTTTATTGGTATTTTTTATTTAGACTATGACCTTTTAAAATTGAAAACTCTCAATAATGAATGACTCTCAACTTCTTCGGCTTATATTGAATGTGCAATACTTATTGATGTGAATGCGTGGCATAACAAGCTAGGAGATATTAGCCTAAATAAATTACAGAAATTGACAACCTTTGACTTATTACCTATTTTGATAAAAACAAATTTGATAAATGTGAAGCTTGCATTTAAGCAAAAATGACAAGAAAAATATTTCTCAAATAAGCTAAAAGAGCCACAAATCTTTTAGAACTTGTTCATACAAATATATATGGATCTTTTAGAATAAGGTCACATCACAAAAAGGTTTATTTCATATTTTTCATTGATGACTGTTTGAGGTATGGATATATATACCTCTTGTAACAAATCAGAAACATTAGACACATTTAAGGAATATAAACAAGTTAAAAATCAACTAAGATATACTATTAAAGTATTGAGGTCTGATCAAAGTGGTGAATATACCTTATTTGAGTTTTTAGAATACTGTCAGAATATGTTATAACTAGGCAAAATAAAATGCTTAAAACACCTCAACAAAATAGTGTAGTTGAATGATGTAACATTACCCAACTAAATATTATAAGGTCAATGTTAGAAGATGTTTCTCTACCAAAAATATTTTAGAGAGAAGCAATATCTACAATCATGTATATCTTAAAGAGAGTTCCTTATAAGATTATATATACTATACCGTATAAATTATGGTTTAGTAGAAAACCATACCTTAGTTATCTATGGAAGTGAGCTCTATAGCATATGTTAAGATCTTAGACCAATCTAGAGATAAGCCAGATAGTAGATCTTTGAGGTGTGTCTTTATAGGATACCCAAAGAGATCAAGAAAGTATCGGTTTTATCATAAGGATCTTAGGTTGATAGAGAGTAGGGATATTGAATTCTTAGAGGACACCAAGAATGACATCCTTATGGATAATGATACTCAAATTGATCTTTTCGATCTAGATTAATCATAATTTGAACCTATTGAAATTGAACCAAATGACCTTCACATGCAAACTAAAACGTTAAGTGGTCATAAAAGACCATTCACTCCTCCATCCTACTTATAGTACTATCATACTTATTTAGATAAGGAGACTTGTTATTCGGTTGATTTAAAAAAGGTAAGTGATAACTTAAGTTATCAAGATGCTATGAACTCATATGAATCACTAGATTGTGTAAAAACAATGGATGAAGAAATTAAATCTATTGAAAAAAACCAAGTTTGAGAGTTGACCATTTTACTAAAGAAAAGGAAGGCAATTGATTGTAAATGGGTATTGAAAAAGAAATATAAAGTTTATGGTTCAATAAAAAAATTTAAAGCGAAGTTGGTTGCAAAAAGTTTTTTACAGATAAGGGATTTGACTATGTTGATACATATTCTCTTGTTGTAAAATTTGTATTTATAAGGATAATTTTAGCAATTGCAACCTTATTTTTCTAAATAGTGATCTTATCGAAACTATTTACATAAAACAACTTGAAGGCTATGTAGTTAAAGGCCATGAGGATATGGTATATAGGTTGAAGAAATCCCTATATGACCTAAAGCAATCACCCTATCAATGGTATTTGATCATTCAAAATGCCATTGTAGAACTTGGGTTTGTGGCAAATCAATTAGATCATTGTGTATATGTTTGAAATAGTGGGAGCCACTTTGTTATCTTATCATTATACGTAGATGATATCTTATTGATTGGTAATGACAATGATATGATTGTAAGACTAAATCATAGCTAAGGCCTAAATTTCAGATAAAAGATATAAGAGAGGCTTCCAATATTTTGGGTATAAAGATTTGTTATGTAGAGTATCTAGACTATTATGTCTAAGTTAAAAAAGGTATATTGATTATTTTCTCAAAAAATTTAGAATGAGTGATTGCAAGGTTGCTTGTATACTTGTTGCAAAAGGGGTTAAGTTTGGTAAAGTTAACTATCCTAATGAAAGACAAAAGAAACTAATGTTCCTTATGCTCAAGTTATTGATAGCTTGATGTATGCTATGTTACGTACAATCCTCATATCAGTTTTGTTGTTGGTATCATGAGTAGATATCAAAGTAATCCTGGTTTGCAACATTGAATTGTTGAAAAGAGGATTTTAAGATATCTAAAAGGACAAAAGACTTGAAATTATGCTATCAGGCAAATGAATTAGAACTTATTGGATATTGCTAGTATAAAGATGACAACAAATCAACCTTTGGTAAAGTTTTCTTATATGAAGGTGTTGTTGTTTCTTGGTTATGAAAGAAACAAGGTTTTATAGTATTGCATACATAAGAGGATGAGTATATTGCTTGTAATATGACTGTAATAAATGTTGTTTAGATAAGCCGCTTTATTCGTGATTTAAAGCTGAATGTAACCAACGAGTCAGTTATTTGCTATGACAACACTACATCCATAAAGTTGATAGTTCAAAGAACAAGCATATAATGGTAAAATATTATTATGTACATGATATGATACAAAAGAATAAAATATTTATCACTTATTTTCCTATAGAGGATATGATAGCCGACCCTCTTGCCAAAGAGTATATTTGACGATTTGTTTGCTTACTAGTATGGGATTAAGACATGTTTAGAATTTTCAATTATTGTGAAAATATTGATATGAGTTGTTATGCAAAAAAAACATATTGATTATGGAAACCACATAACGGAATAACTCATGAGAGTTGTATTTTAGTACAACAGAAAATAATATAATTGAAAAGGCTACTAAATAGTGAGACAAAACCATTGTATTATGATTTAGATCGCTTACAACACCCATGTCTAGAACTCGGCATCGTAGTCTCTTCAGTCGTTCTTGTTAGCTGATACCATTTATTGTGTTGGGCAATTATGATCCAGTGACAATTTTATTTCTTGTTTAAGATCCCGAGATTCTGCGATCTTGCAATTTTGAGAGGCTGAATTGTTGGATCAGAAGTTAAGCATCCTATTGTGTTCAATCCCACCATACAAGTTTCTTTTTCGGATAAGCTGGTCGCGTCAAAAAATTTCTCCATTATCTGTAATTTCTCTATTAAGATGATAGAAACTAGATGGTTATCACTTAAAACGATGGAGTAGAAGACTGTAATAGTATAAACAATAAAACATGATTATGATTTTCCTTTATTTATATGTCAATATGGCACAAGATTGAGATCTATGGCCTCAAAGAATCCGTCTTGCCAGAGAATGGGAAAAGGCTTTGTTGTGGTTGTGCTAACGATTTGTTCATTCCCCGAATTCCCAAATCCTTGGAAATTTTCTATGAAGCAATGTTGCTATGCTGCTGGCTGCTCCTAATTGAAACTTCCTTGCTTTGCTGGTTGAGGGTCCACTGTGGCGTTTGTATGAATTTGATGAACCATATGATCAATTGATCCTATTAGGCAGTAACATGAGAAGAATCATATGTTAAATATATAAACCATGTCCCATGATGCACATTATGTAATCCTCATGAATCATCGGTACGTAATAGTATGATCCTTAAAATAAAATATAGGTAAGATATGATCTCTTTTAAGACCCTGGTTTGGTCCTACAATCCTGAATCCTTGGGACCTCATGCAAACTTGGACAGGACCCACTTTTCGACTGTAAGAGGTCCTACAATCCGATCCCTATAAGAAACGCCATGGCAATAACCAAATACTTTAAAGAATAGAACCTCAGCAACCTTTTATGTAGAACATGAAACATCTCACGGTTATGCAAGTAGGAGGAGGGATTGCCGTGAGTGATGAACAAGCCTTCACTGCTTTCATCACGTTGTTCGTCCTCATTTACTCTTTTCAATCTTGACGTCCTTTTGCATCAACAGCGATATGGTTTTTCAGCCACGGCAGCCAAGAACAACAGCCTCCTTGACCTTAAATTGCATCTTAACTATCTCTGGTTTCTTCTTTTCTTCCTCTCATTAAACAAAAGAGAGCAAGAGAGAGAATGCAAGGAAACATACCCAATCGGTGGTAGCAAGAGAGGGTGGTGGTGAGTAAAAGCGAGCTTAGAAAGGTGCTCTTAAGTTTGGAAGAGCAATGGCAATGAAGAATTGCATTTCCAGCAATATGATAAGTGTATACACAGAGGCTTATTTGTTAATTGAAAAAGGGCTATAGCTTCTTCTGCTTGAATAATCGTTTGAACGTTTAAGGTTTGCCTCACACGGTAGCTTCAGGGTTGGACTGTTATTTGTTGCCTTGTAATGCACTTTAGGGACGTAACTATAAATTCATTATAATGGAATAGCTCTTAGTATTTGATATTGATACAGAAACTCAGGACTACAAATTGTTCTGCATGACTTATCTGTGGAGGCAATTCAGTGTGCAACCTAGCTAATAAAGATCCATACAAGTAGAGATTCAGCCAAAAATAATGAATTTGAACAAGGAATATACAACAAAACAGATGAAATAGAATGAAATCACTGATGTTACAGCGTGATTTAAGTAAAAGAATGAAAATATAGTATGCTCCCCATGCAATGCCGAAAAAATTACTTAGGAAGTTGAGCTCTCCATATGCCTACGAAATCTCAAAATACTGATACCGATCAGTATGTGTTCAAGAATGTAAATGAATGTTGTATCACCGAGTCGGATTCAACTCTGAGAAACCATCTTCTTCTTCAGCAGATACGAGAGAAGAATCTCATTCCATGCATCGGGCACTCCTGGGAGACACCAATGGCTGCAGTCTTCAACAGAAGGCGCATCACTCCAGTTGCCAATATGTGCATCACTTCGAAAGGCAGACATGGAAGTTATGTTTAGCACCACCACTGGAACTTTCATTTCAGATACCACTTCAGATACGATCTCTGCAAAAGGGCTCCGAGCAAGTTCTCCTGCCTCTTGCAGGGGATGCTGAGTAACTTCGCAACTCTGCCGCGGAAAATCACTGTCAAAGGACAGAAGTTTTCTCTTACTCCCTGGAACTTCTGTTTCAGACTTCAGTAACCATTAAATAGAAGGGAATATGTTTTTATTGCAAAATAATGTGATATTCCCTAAAACCAGAAACATTCACAAACTCTCTCCACTGTGACTGCCACGAACAAAGAAGTTGTCTCTTTTACTCCATCAGACTTATCTTTCAGTGCCAGAATTAAGAAAGGGGTATACCGGATTTTGATACATCACATTTTAAACCAGATATTAACATGAAAAAGGGCTTAAATGTTAACTTTTGTTCACACATGCACACACAAACCGACACAAGCATATACGAGGTTTTCCTGAGATTTTTCTGAGAAGACCTCCGTCAATTGAGGTTTTCTGCTATACATTTTCTTGATGAAATTCATGACTAGCTGACTATGACCAAATAGTTCTAGTGAGTGTCTAATTAGAAAGGAAGTTTGAGCATTTTACAGTAATAAGTACCTCCAGTGGGAAGCTTCAAAAGTTCTAAAAAAGACAGTTGTTCTATTTGTGTTGATCTTTGACTCAACCCAAGAAGCCCAGGTATCCAAAGCTATCCTGTATGCACTGGTAATTTGCATTCCCAGCTTCACGGATCTCCCCACCTGGAAATAGCAGCCACTGTATGAAAATGTGGTTCAGAATCTCTGTTTAAAAAGATAAAAACAAACTGCAATTTTTTTGGACAAATCATCCAGACACACATCAGTCTATGTGCCACACGCACCAGACAACATAAATATCATGTAAATAAGCACGATATCATACTCATTAGCTTTATTTGTATTGGTCTATATCATATGATAACTCCACCCATGTAAGGTATCACCCTTGCATTGCCAGTCCCAAGCCCGGATAAAGGAGGAGGGTTGTGTTAGGCTTCCGACAGTCTGCGTAAAACTTCGTCGGATTTTATAACATGGATTACAAACATTATAAGCATTGCTTTGGGGCGTCTCCGTCTAGCGACGTGCTGAACAGCCCGAATGTAGTAATAAGTAAGCAAGGGCCACTACATTTTCGCCCGAATGTAGTGAATCAATTGCAGAGAGGGTTCCCACATCATGGACGAGTGTGGGTAAAGAAGTTAGTCCCGGTACATTGTCGCCCGAATGTAGTGAATAATTTTCAGAGAGAGTCTCCACATTTTGAATATGAATGGATGCAGGGGGTAAGGAAGTTAGTCCTAGATAATAAGATTCATATTGGTTCTTGGAATATAAAAATATTATCCGGTAAGCTAATGGAGGTGGTAGATACTATGATTCGGAGAAAGATTCATATTCTATGTTTACAAGAGACAATAAGTTAGAGAAAAAGCAAAGAAGATAGATGATACAGGTTTTAAATTATAGTACTCAGGTAAAGAAAAGGCTCGAAACGGAGTTGGTATTATCATAAATAAAGATTTAAAGGATAGTGTAGTAGACATACAACGATATGGTGACCGAATCATGACGTTGAAATTAGTGGTAGGAGCAGAGGTTTTGAATATAGTTTGTGCTTACGCACCCCAAGTAGGACTAGAAGATAGTATAAAGACAACTTTTTGGGAAGAGTTAGATAAGGTGATTCAAAAGATTCTACAAAGGGAAATGATTTGTTTAGGAGGAGACTTAAATGAATATGTTGGTAAAGAGGCATTAGGATATCAAGGGATTCATGGAAACTTTGGTTTTGGGGATATAAATGAGGAAGGTATGGAGATTTTAAATTTTGCAATGGCATTTGATCTCTTTATAGTCAATACAATCTTCAAAAAACGAGATGAACATTTAATTACTTATAAGAGTGGCTTATCACAAACACAAATTGATTACTTTATTTGTAGAAAAAAAGATAGAGCGTGTTCTAAAGATTGCAAGATAATTTCAGGAGAAAGTTTAACCACTCAACATCGACTTTTAGTTATGGATTTACAAATAAAAAAAATGGACAAAGAAGAAAAGAGTGCATTGAGCTATGTGATATGTGGAATTATGGTTCCACTATGTGATATGTGGTGGAACCTCAAAAGCGAGAAAGAAGATATATTTAAACAGAAAGTCCTTCAAGGAGATGTTTGGAATTATGTTGGTACATCCTGTGATATGTGGAACAATATGATTATACATATTAGAAAAGTTGCGAAAGATCTACAAATTACATTATGCTAAGAAAACTAGTGAAACTTTAGAGGCTTATAAGAAAGAAAAGAAGGAAGCAAAAAAGGCCGTGAGTAGAGCAAAAGCTAAAATTTGAGAGGATTTATATAAAAAAGCTCAACTCCAAAGAGGGTGAAAGAGATATTTTTAGGATAGCTAGGGCTAGAGATAAGAAAACTAAATATCTTAATTATGTTAGATGCATCAAGGACGAGGATTAAAAAATTCTAGTGGCAAATGATGATATAAGAAATAGATGGAAAACTATTTTTATAAGCTTTTTAATGAAAATAAAGATGTTAGTATTAGCTTAGGAGAGTTAGCCAAATCAAAAAAGTATATAAACCACAATTTCTACTGATGTATTCAAAAGAATGAAGTGAAATATGCTCTTAAACATATGAAGGGTGGTAAATCGGTAGGACCGGATAATATTCCTATAGAAGTTTAGAAAATACTAGGAGAAAAAGGAATCACTTCGCTCATAAGACTATTGAATGAAATATGGAAAAACCAAAAGATGCTCGAGGAATGAAGAGTAAGTACACTTATACCCATATAAAAGAATAAGGGAGACATTCAAAATTGTGCGAATTATCGAGGCATCAAGTTAATGAGCCATACTATGAAATTGTGGGAAAGAATTATTGAACGTAGGTAAAGACAAATATCAAGTATAACATAGAACCAATTTGGATTCATTCCAGGCAGATCTACTGTTGAAGTGATTCACCTTTTGAGACGTCTTATGGAACATTTTAGAGCAAAAAAGAAAGACCTTCACATGATATTTATTCATCTAGAAAAAGCTTATGATAGGGTACCGAGGGAGGTTCTTTAGAGAACTTTGGTAAAAAGAGGTATCCCATTGACATACATTAACCTTATTAGAGACATGTATGATGGTGCAAAAACATGTGTGAGGACTCATGAAGGAACGACAGACTTCTTTGAAGTTAATATTGGGTTACATCAAGGATCAACTTTAAGTCCATATTTATTTATAATGGTGGTTGATGAGTTAAAAAAACATATTAAAGATGAAGTACCTTGGTGTATGTTATTTGCAGATGACATTGTATTAGTGGAGGAGTCTAAGAAAAAAGTTAAATTGGAACTATGGAGAGAAACATTAGAAAGCAAAGGCCTCCTACTTAGTAGAACAAAGATAGAATATATGAAATGTAAGTTTGATCATTTGGTTACCTCAGAAGACATAGAAATTAAAATTGGCACACATTGCATCCCATAAAAGGAAAGTTTTAAATACATAGGGTCAATTTTTCAGAGTGATGGAAGAATTGAAGGAGATGTTACGCATAGAATTAATGCTGGTTGGTTAAAATGGAGAGGAGCATCAAGTATTCTTTGTGATAAGAAGATACCATTAAAGTTAAAAGGTAAATATTATAGAGCAGCAATTAGGCCTGCCATGTTTTATGGTTCTG
Source organism: Brasenia schreberi (assembly GCA_036023115.1). Taxonomy (NCBI): domain Eukaryota; kingdom Viridiplantae; phylum Streptophyta; class Magnoliopsida; order Nymphaeales; family Cabombaceae; genus Brasenia; species Brasenia schreberi. The sequence goes on from JAYKKT010000066.1 coordinate 16,628,959, forward strand.
AGTGTTGGGCAGTTAATCATCAACATGTACAAAAGATGTATGTGATAGAAATGAAGATGTTGAGATGGATGAGTGGTCATACAAGAAAAGACCATATACATAATGAGGTTATTAGAAACAAATTACGAGTGACACCAATAGAGGATAAAATGAGAGAATATCGTTTAAGATGGTTTGGACATATAGAAAGAAGATCAAAAGAAGAACTTATAAGAAGGTATGAAAAGCTAAATTTGGAAAGTATTAAAAGAGCTAGAGGACAACCACAAAAGTGTTGGAAAGAAACAATAAAGAATGATCTAGCTTATTGTGAGTTAACTGCTAACATGGCACACGATAGGGATCTGTGGAAACAAAGAATCCATGTAGCCGACCCCGTCTAGTATGAAAAAAGGCTTAGTTGTTGTTGGTCTATATCATATGATACGGACTATACATATTGTTTTACTAGGTTTTTCGACAAAATACAAGGCATGTATTGGTCCATGCTACCGTATGAGCTTGTACGATACAATACATGCCCCATATTCTTATGATACAGGGCATATGAATAAGAACCATATGATACAAGTGATATGCCCTTCGTGGGAACTAAATCATGCATTTTTTTGCAGGTTAGGGTTTCTAAAGCCTTTATTGCTTCATTCCTCTCCCATCTACACTTCTGTAAGAAGAATTTTGCAAGTTTTCTTGTGAAATAAAGCCATATTGGCCTTGTGGGCGTGATTTCTTCATGTTTGAGGTATAAGCTTTCTTTCTCATAGTTTTTGTTGTATTTCATATATGAATTATTATTGTCCTTTATTTCACACTCATCTATGCATGTGTGTATATATATGCGGAGATTTTGCTAGTTTCTTGCCATTTGAACTTTTGAAGCCTTGTAGTGGCAATTTCTTCTCATTTCTTCAAATTTTGAGGTATGATGAACTATGAGGTATTGTTTTTCTTTATTTTAACTTTTTGTTGCATTTGATGCATGTACTAGTGTTATCTGTATCGCATCGTAGGACGCGATACATGATTATGTATCACATATACAAACTTATCGTAAGATACGGCCCAAAAAAAATTTTTTTTTGCAAATTTTTTTTTGCGGGTTTCTAGCCTCTGTTCGCCTCTCTTCACTTCTCCCCAAGGCATCCTCCGGTGGATCTCCCCCTCGTTGATTGTATAGACAGATTAGTCCCTAACGAGAGTAAAGAAGATGCTATACATCGAGAGATGGAGATCTACGATAATGTTCTTCACTTGATGGGTTTGCTTGTAGCAATCCACAACCGTACTAATATGCACCTAGGTAAACGGTTATCTTTGTATTTAAGTTTCTTAAATCTTATATTTATTGTAGATTAAGTTCTTGATATTTGTCTTTTTCTAGAGATGTTTGATGGAATAAGTTTGGAAATGATTTTCCAAACCTTAGAGATTTTGCAATAAGAGTTCTTAGCCAAACCTATAATGCAACGAGTTGTGAAAGGAATTGGAGTGTCTTTGAACACATCTACACAAAAAAGCGTAACACATAAGCGACTAAATGACTTAGTTTTCATCCATTGTAACATGCGGTTTCAACAAAGGTAATCTTCTATTGGTTACTACTACTTAAAGATTCAATTCAATATTTTGTTTGACTTCAATTGTTAATGTTACTTACTAATTACTTATTCTTTTTTTCTTATAGACAATTAAAAAAGTTAAATAGAGAAGAAAGCCAATTTGATCCAATAAGTTTGGATTATTTTGATATATTAGATGAGTGAATTATGGAAGATAATGAAGAAAATGCACTCCTAACCGAAGAAGACATTGCATGGATTAATTTGGAAGGAGCGCAATAACATTATCAACGAGATGAAGATTTTGATTTTAAAGAAGAAGGTGGTGAGGATCTTCAGCAAGGAGAAGATAAGATTATTTAGTTGATGATCCTTATTACAATATGTAAATGTAAATGTATTTTATTTTTTGCTTCAAAATATGTAATTCTTTTTCAATTGTTGAATGGTGAATAATGAATATGTACTAATATGTACTAAACTTTGCATTATTTGAATTTTTTGTAATTATCATATTTTTCCTATTTTTTTGGATTAGTTGATTATCCTTACCTGTTTTGGTTCCTAATCATTATTTAGGTTTTTCTTTATTTTCCTTATTTTTTGTAATTTCTAAATAATCTTTTATATTTTTATTTTAAAAAAAACACAGTTACGATATGATACCATGGCCCAAAACGATATGCGTTATGGATATGCTACTTAAAACACTGATACTCAGAATCAATGATTTTTTCTGAGTTATTCAAGTATTATTCAAAAGGAACCTTGATAAAATTTATAAGCAGTCCGACCAGGACAACCACAATATCCGGAAGGCTTCTGAATATGTGGAGTCACAATGGATAATTTCAGGGGATATAGAGAAAGAATACTCCCTTTAACCTCTGAATCTGGTAATAGTACACTCGCGGTGGCCTCTTGTTCTCATCCTATATGGGAGGAATTAAGCACATAGAGACTGCTATGGGAAGATAGAAATCAAATGTAACGCTTGCTGATAAAGTCAATTTCTCATAATGAAACCGAAATGCAAAAGGTAAGAATTAACGAAGTCTAGAAGGAAGGATTTTTCAATATGTTGTATTCACAAGGGGATGTGTGGCATTCAGTCCTCATTCTATGGATGGAAAACTATATCTACCTCGCTGTATGATAGGCCTAACTGGACATCTCCATCACATCCTGTGGAATAAAGGCATGAAAGAAGTGGTGGAAATATCATGGGCCGCGAACCGAAATTAGAAGAAAGAAAACCCATGGATAGAGATGTCAACCACTAATTATCTATGATCTCAAAGTTACTAGGCATAAAGATAAATCCAACTTATGTGCAGATGTTGAACATAGAAAATTCAACATGAAAATAAGTCTCATGCATATAAGATAAGCTTAGGCATATTCTTAAAAGTTTCAGGATCAGAGAGTGTTAAGACGAGTAAATAAAAGATCAAAGTTATCAATGGTCAGCAAAAATGAGCTAAGTTTTTACATGATGATTTTATGTTAGTGATACGTTCGTTTTTCCAAAACCAACCTTAGGGTAACAGTATTTCAGCTTTCACACGTTGCATCAACTTTTATTCAAAGCATTCAGCACAGGTGTTAAAGGACCGGAAAGGCTACTCAATGAGAGACCTTACATGTCAAAGAGCTTCACCGGGTTCCACCAATGACCTGAATTGAAGATTAAAAAATCTGAGCTGATCCATCTCCTACTGATTTCATCCAATTTGTCCAGCCTAAGAGTATCCAGAACTCTTTTAGGCGCATCGTTAGGTGGAACACCCCTTCGAACAAGGAATGGTGAACGAAAGAACTCCACCGTAAAGTTAAATGAACTAAATTTCACACCAAGAAATCTGATCTGTTTCGTGATGTTATTCCCATTTACTTCATAAACAGAACTCTTATCTGACACACCGGTCATGAGAAGGCATATCATACTCTCCCACTGTGTGCGCCCCATTGAATCACCAACAAAGACAATTCTTGACCCTCGCAGTCTTTGCAAAACAACATGCGCATCAAACCTGGCGAATTTAAGGCATGGAGAAAATTCAGCCGCGTCATTAATATGAATAAATGGAAAAATAAAAACTAGTTACATGGTTCCATTTACACACAGTAACTGGGATAATAAAATGAGACAGTTCCAAGCAAAAGCATATCTACGTGATGGTACGTAGAACCTTGGGAAGCACCATGTTGAATACTGACGGAGCTAAGAAGGACAGGTTCATTTACGGCTTTCAGGTAATTTTTCTCCACATGGAAGAAAGAGATTGCCGAATGAGGGAAGAATCCACCAGCTAATTTTGAGCAAAAATAAAAAGAGGACGACAACAAGAAAGAGGAAATGAAGGATCGGCGATCAAAAAGTTTTACCTTGGTATATCACAATGTTGGGGCTTCCACCGCCATTTCAGATAATCGTCGTCTCTACGTCCGTTTGCTTGACAGTTGAAGCCGCTCTCTGTAAATGGACACAGTGAACTATTATAGAGAGGATAGGAATTATCAACGACCCATTTCCCCTTAAACATATCACACTCTTCCACGAGCTGAAACTCATCCAAAATTGCATCTCTGAAGCTTTGCGCTCGTTCGAGGATGGGAACAAAGAAAACATAACCCCCTCCCATAACCAAACAGGCAACTATCACTAAACATATCCCTATTGCAATCTTGAAGTTGGAACTGACAACCCAATTCTTCCGATGGGCAACAACTCTAGGGCTCTGAAACTTCCTGCTAAAACTCACAGAATTTGTCAAATTCGGCCGCCCAAAACTGCCAGAACTCGTCAAGCTCGCCATTTGAATCAGTGTAGTAACACACCCATGATTGCCTTCATCTCTTCATTTTTTCGTGATTCAGAAAATAAAAAATCATATCTATTTCTTCTTAACCGAATGTATCCGACCCTAAAATCCGTCATTTTCGCAGAAAGGAACCCAATTCCTGAGAAAAGAAACTTCACATCGATTTCAGCGTCCTAATCCAATCGCCCACAAATGAGAAAACAAAACATTGGAATAACATTAGTGCAGCAGCATTTTCGATCGGAAGACCCAAGGGAACCTAAAATCCCAATTTCCTAATTCTTCACTAATCCATCCGTCCCTCAAGCTCGAAAACCGACCGACCCAAGAAATAAACCAATTTCACCCGTCCTAATCCAATTGCCCACAAATGAGAAAACGGAACATTGGAATAACATTAATACAGCAGCGTCTTCGGTCGGAAGACCCAATGGAACCCTAAATTCCTAATTTCCAAACTCTCTCTAACCCATCCGCTCCTTAAGCTCGAAAACCGACCGACCCATGAAATAACCCAAGCGGCATTGCTTTAACGATCACTGGAGTCCGAAATGCAACACACTCCAAGATCGAATCTAGGGTTTTATGTGCGATTCCGGCCAAATTCGTTGCCAGAACAAAAATCAAGAGTTTCTAGCGAAGGAACAAACACAAGGATCAAGAGAAGAACGAAACCGAAAGATTCGGAGCGGTTTGTGGGTATCCAAAACTATCTAAATTAAAGGATTAACTAAAGTTGCAAACTTGTTATTCAGAGCCGGTTTCAACTGTGAGTGAGACTTGGATTTGGATTTAGATTATGGGTCATTAAATTAAGGTTGTTAATAGTTTGGGTTAATCAGATTTCTAAAAGACACCTAATCCAGATCCAGCTTTCAGAGTAAATATTGACAAATTTAAGTTAGATCTTTGGCATTGCCATGTACGAAAAGTTTGGTGGAAAGTTCTAATTTTTTTAAATATCGTATTTTAGACTAGAGAAAGGTTAGAAATTTATGAAAAAGAACATGACACTTCAATTCTGAAGAGTAGCTTCTAAAGAGAAAAAACCCTTAATTAAGTGGATTCAAAATACATTGTCATTATAATTACCTAATTACTATTGCCTCACCGGTCACCTTTTTTCCAAAAATACTCGAATATGGCAGATGCCATCCCACCACACTATTTCATCATCATTCTTGGCAATTACGACAACCTCATAAATCACGAGCTTTCTGACAATCATTTAGAGTCTTCCTTTCCATAAGCACGGTGGATTTGTTTTCAACTTTCATTAAAAAAAAATTAAATGGAAGAACCAGCAAACCAACAAACTCTTGAAAAAATCAATAATGTTTTTCACCCAAATAAAAAAACAATCTATAATAAAATCCATTGTTTTTAAAATTAGGTAGTTTTTTGAATCAAACACGAAAAAAAATAAGTAATATAAGTTTTTTGATGAACTTATTCTTCCACGTCGTCTTTCTTATTCAATCACTTTAATTGGGGATGGAGACGCTGCAAAATCGCATCTTCCATCTAAAGAGACAGATGAAAAGATGAGATTCGACCAAGTCTCTTTGGATAGAGAGACCATACGGCTTTCTCGCATCTCTAGTTCAACTCTTGGCGACTTACACTTGCTGCGTTGACGGCATGAAATACAGAAAGAAAGAAACAAACAAAACAAAATATAGTCTATGTACCTCACACTCAAACTTCCACTTCTTTTTCTCTTTAGTCATCTTCTTTTTCTCCTTTTACCGGAGAATGTGATGAGCTTTGACAGGTCTGTTTAAGCGTTGTTTGATTGCGAGATCGGTTCCTGCAAATCAACGACAATGAGAACAATCAGAAAGAAGGTTCCCAACAAATAAGAGAGAGAAAGTGCAGGTAACGTAGGGATTTTCAAAATAAATAAGTATTTTTCTAAAAATCACGAAACGATGGTGTGTATTGTAATTTGAGTTGTGATGTCCAATAGTTATTCTAAAACACACATATAACTTGATTTCACATCCTAATTTTTTCTTTTTGAGAATGCTTTTGTTAGGAAAAAGAGTTGGTGTGACACTAATGATTTGGCCCCTTACTTAGAGCAGAGCCTTCAAAAGTTTGAGTAGTACAATAAAACATATTTTTAAATTAAATACTAATATTACAAAGTACAATCATTACTAAAGAACCACTTGTGAACCTAAAATCGTTTCCGGGCGGGGCGAAAGTCCGGTTGGGGGAAATTCAAGGTGAGCAGTTCATAATTGTTTTTAAAAATCGAGGTCAGCGGATTTGGGAGATTTCCGATGAGCTGGCCTAGTATCTTGCCGTAGCCACTCTACCAGTATGAACCACTTGTGACCTAAAATCATTTCCAAGCGGGGCGAAGTCCGGTTGGACGAAATTCAAAGTGAGCAGTTTATAAAAAAATTTAGAAATCGAAGTCACCGGATTTGTCAGATTTCCGGTGAGCTGACCGACTGCCTTGCCGTAGCCACTCTACCGCCTACGGAGAAAAGCTTGCTTTTGGTTACTCTTAGTTGTCATTGTTGCTTCTGCAAATCCTGATTCTTTAAGTTGTCATCGTTGTTATTGGATCGTCAAATCATTTTCACAATCTAAAATATTGAGATTGTCTCAACTAGGAAGCAAACGACACACTGAATAAGAATGTCATGGCATCGATTTATTGGTTTTAAATGCTTGATTGGTATAAATCTAATGCACAAGAAACCGTGCGAGAGTACAACAATTTATACTTAGCTATGATTGAGATTTATTATCTAATAATAATAGATTCTTAGCAATTATAACAGATAGAGAATTGCACCTACAGCGTTACCTCACCGGTAAGGCTGGCTCTGTTACACCAACTTGCACATGACGACGAGTTTGATTTTCAAAGGGTGTATGTATCTGGTTTATAACTCTGCCCGCTTATTACTCGTTCCATGTAAAGGATCACTCTCGCATGGCCGGTCAAAGCCCGGATAAAGTAGGAGGGTTATGTTAGACCGATAAGCCACGTAAAACTTTATCGGATTTTTATATGAATTATCAAATTATGAGCATTGTGTTTAGGCGTCCCCTCTTAAGGACACACGATAGCGCTCAAATACAGTAAAAAACAAGCAAGGGCTTCTTTTGCCCGAATGTAGTGAATCAATTGCAAAGAGGGTTCCCACATCATGGACGAGTGTGGATAAAGAAGTTAGTCTCGCTACATTGTCACCCGAATGTAGTGAACAAATTACAGAGGTTTCCTTATTTTGAGCATGAATGGATGATGGAGTAAAGAAGCTAGTCGTAGATAATAAGATTTGTATTGATTCTTAGAATATAGGAAAATTGTCCGATAAGCTAATGGAAATGGTATATACTATGATTCGAAGAAAAATTTATATCCTATGTTTACAAGAGACAAAGTGGGTTGGAGAAAAAGCAAAGAAGATCAAGGATACAAGTTTTAAATTATGGTACTTAGGAAATGGTCAGTGTAGGTATTCGGTAAACTTCCTAGTCTATTGTCCCAAAGGCACATTGGTTTTTAAAATGATAAAATTATAGATAATTTACTCTCTATTTTTAAGGAAGTTACGAAGTAGGTGTTTCAAATGTTGTTCAATTCATTTTAGAACAAAAAAGAAAGACCTTCACATGATATTTATTGATCTAGAAAAAGCTTATGATATGGTACCGAGGGAGGTTCTTTGGAGAACTTTGGAAAAAAAAGGTATCCTATTGACATACATTAACCTTGTAAGAGACATGTACGATGGTGCAAAAACATGTGTGACGACTCATGAAGGAATGACAGACTTCTTTGAAGTTAATATTGGGTTACATCAAGGATCAACTTTAAGTCCATACTTATTTATAATGGTGATTGATGAGTTAACAAAACATATTCAAGATGAAGTACCTTGGTGTATGTTATTTGCAGATGACATTGTGTTAGTGGAGGAGTATAAGGAAAAAGTTAATAGAAAATTGGAACTATGGAAAGAAACATTAGAAAGCAAAGGCCTCCAACTTAGTAGAACAAAGACAGAATATATGGAATGTAAGTTTGATTATTTGGTTACTTCAGAGGACATAGAAATTAAAATTGACATACATTGCATCCCCCAAAAGGAAAGTTTTAAATACCTAGGGTCAATTTTTCAGAGTGATGGAAGAATTGATGGAGATGTTACACATAGAATTAATGCTTGTTGATTAAAATTGGGAGGAGCATCAAGTATTCTTTGTGATAAGAAGATACCATTAAAGTTAAAAGGTAAATATTATAAAGCAACAATTAGGCCTGCCATGTTTTATGGTTCTGAGTGTTGGGCAATTAATCATCAACATGCACAAAAGATGTGTGTGACAGAAATGAAGATGTTGGGATAGATGAGTGGTCATACAAGAAAAGACCATATACATAATGAGGCTATTAGAAACAAATTAGGAGTGGCACCAATAGTTGATAAAATGAAGACAATATCATTTAAGATGGTTTGGACATATAGAAAGAAGATCAAAGCATGGATATTCCATTCCCTTTTTTTAAGAATAGTGTATGGTCATTTTTACTTATGGAATACCCGAGTCGAATGATTTCTTCATTGGAGCGTTAAAACTATACATGTGATTATTTCAATCCATATAAAGTTTTTTCAGCCTGCACACTTTATTTGGGTCATAATGATGTTTCAACCCTTGTGGCACTTTCATGTAGACTTCTTCATTGAAGTTTACTTGAAGAAAGGCATTTTTTATATCAAGTTGTCACATCTTCTATCCTTTGTTAGCTGTCATACTGATAAGAACACGTATAGATGTCACATTTGCTATTAGGGCAAATGTTTTGTTATAGTCTATCCCATAGGATTAACTATATCCACTTTCAACGAGTCGAGCTTTGTATCTATCAATTTCTCCCGATGCTATGTATTTTTCAGTGTATACCCATTTACACCCTACAACTTCTCTTCCTTTTGGTAGTGATATAATTTCTTAGGTATTGTTTTTCTTTAATGCATTAATTTCCTCCTTCATAGCAAGCTACTATATATATTTTGCTTCAAAATATATATATATATATATATATATATATATTTTAATTATTCAATGATGAATGATCAATATGTACTAAAAAATATTATATGAATTCTTTGTAATTATCATATTTTTTCTAATTTGTTTTGGATTTTTTCTAATTTTTTTGATTTTTTTAGATTTTTACTAATTTTTTAATATTAAAGTATGACACACTACGCTACGATACAATACGCCCGAATCGTGGACCAAAACGATACACGGTACGATATGTGTCAAACAACCCATTTCTACAATAATGTGCCCCTTAAAGCATGATAAATAGGAACTCTATAACCCGATCCCACACTGGAAATAACATCTATCATACTTTGAAAAGAAAATGAGTTTGCAACATTGAAAGGAATGTAATTTTCATAAAAAAACTCAGCACACTTATCTACTTTCTCAATTACCTCATTTGAAACTATAGCTTATCTAATGCTTGACTGAGCTTCAGGATTGCCATGTAGTTGTTGGGGTTCCCAATGACTCCCTTAGTCCTGGCCTTAACTAGCCGTTGTTGCTGGCCTCCAATGACTAGTTCATTTCTCTCCTCTCTCTTATCCCTTTATTGTAAATCTCCTTCCCTTTGCTCTATAATTGGAGCTCTAATGTATATCATTAAAAAAGTTGTCTTACACAACCTTTTGACTTGTGGATTTGTCTCTTTCTTGACTCTAGTTGTGTATTCTTTACTTGAAATATCCATATTTGGATGTGTTGATATCTTTACTATTTTATCGACACGTTGACAATTTGTGGCTTGGCCGCTTCAACATTCATACATCAACAAATATTTAAAGCAATGTGTGCCAATTTTAATTTCTATGTCCTCTTAAGTAACCAAATGATCAAACTTACATTCCATATATTCTGTCTTTGTTCTACTAAGTTGGAAGCCTTTACTTTCTAATGTTTCTCTTCATAGTTTCAATTTTCTATTAACTTTCTCCTTAGACTCCTCCACTAAGACAGTGTCATAAACAAATAACATACACCAAGGTAGTTCATCTTGAATATGTTTTGTTAACTCATCAATTACCATTATTATAAATAAGTATGAACTCATCAATCACCATTATATATCAAAGGACACAATTAGGTTAAATGTGCTTACATGATATCACTGACATTTGTGAATTTGGAGTTCATTCAGTTCAGTACATCTCTTGTTACAAAGGCAGGTTAGACCATTGAATCGTGCACTTATGCTAAAAAGGAAGAAGGGTTCATTCTAGAACTGTGTCGCTGCTGCGTTTGTTTTATTCAATTCATGTAATTTCCTGGAGTTTTTCTGCGATAAGAAGGATGCTGGGGGTAAAATTCTCCTCGATTGTATTGATTTAAGAAAAATCATTACATACTGAGAAGGCCAACGGATTTGGTGGTTTGGATTCCATAAAAGCCATTTCACCTTCTTGAAGAGGAAAAAGAAGCAAGTTGCATACCTCTAAACATAAATTGAATGTACAAAGAACTAGCTACTTTTACAAGTAGACATTAATGTGGCATGGGTGCAAAAACTTCTTCTCTAAGTGGTGGTCCTTTACTTAAGCTTCTATTCTGATACGACAAACTTTTAGTTCTAGGCAAGTAGACAATATTAAATTTACGGGAGGGCTACTTATATCGTGGAAGTAGTTTGGGTTCAAGCTCATCAGACAATTTCCAAGGTTATGTAGCCTCATTGATACTGGGCTAGAGCAGGTCCTCTCTCTCTCTCATACACACAAAGAGGAGGTGATCTGCTGGTCATTTGGTTAAAGATAACACAGATCCTTGCTGAGTCGGTTTTTGAAGTAATTTGTAAATGTACACTGTTGTGCATAGCTAAGTTCCTCCAAAGTTCAAAGTTAACGCCCATTTCTTCGTGGCTAACTTTTGCAAGTATAGCAACAATTCTCTGGATATCCTTGCAATCTCCAATCTCCTCACAAATGAATAATAAGAAGAAAGCAGAAAGAGTTTCTTTCATGAATGAGCTCTTCTGCAATATTTATATGCTTGTCCTTTTCTCTATGATTCCAATGCACTGTATGATTTGTTTGATTACGAAAAAGGCTGAGACACTAACAGACTGATTGCGTCATATGGCATCCTTGATATAGGAATGACAGATCAAGTATGTTAAAATAAGGTCACCGCCTTTTACAGGTTCACCTTTCTATCTTTTCCTGTCTTTTGAAGTGCGCTCATATCTTTCCTTTCTTTACTAGAAGCATTATTCTCCTCCATTTTGGTGTTACAGTCTACCCTGATTGTGTCATTCCCGAGAAGAATATTTCTTTTTGTTTTCTCCTTTATTTATGAAGGGGCGTTATGTTAATAATGATCTTCTCAAGATTAGGCAAAAACAGAGGGACCCATTTACATGTCTCAATCTTGATTTTAGGCTATTCGCACCGATCACTAGAAGAAAATCTCAACTTCATGTCTGGGAGAGAGGTAGAAGTGTTTAGTGACAAGATGACATGGTTCTACAAAACTCTGATTTGGATGGCTTAAATCAGTTTGGACTGTACAGACCGTGTTTTGCCGGGCTCATTTTCGTGTGATATATGTGGTGTTTAGCTTCAGCTTTGAATGATGAGGTTGGCGTAATTGCATTGATTGGGTTTCGGTGCCCCAGGCTAATTAGATAATGCCTGCGTCCTCATGTCCTGGTTATTGAACTCATGACTCTCAACTGAGTGGACCCTCTAGCTAGGTGAGCTATTGATTGTTGTGCTACATATTCATATAACTTGAAACAAGAAACATATATCAAAGGTAGATTAGAAGAACTCATTCGATAATTAATATAACAAAAGAAGGATCAGCAATCTCTCTCTCTCTCAAATTTTATGTGTAAGGCCCTCAGATTCTGGCACAAAAACCAACAAGCGTAGACCTGCGAGACACTTCTTGAGATCAGGATGCATGAATGATATTTAATCAAAAGGTCAATGATTCGTATCTTGTAAATGCATTCTTAATCGGATTAGATAAGATAACTCACCAAGATGACTGTAGTTAGTGCTACTGATGTAATGATTCTCATGCAAACTTTACAAGCCAGAATATCATGCCATCATACTTTTTCCTTTTAATTTATGAACTCAGCTCTTCTTTTAGAGGTTGTAAACAGTATAAACTTTTTAGGCTAGTGTTGTCATTTTTTTATGGGGTACCCGTCCACTCCACCCCCACCCCGCAAAAAAAAAAAACTTCACACATACAGACAAGCACGCTCACACACAAATATGTGTGTGTGTGGGAGAGAGAGAGTACTTTTGTAGTATTAGTTACTTATATAAACTGTTGGACCACAACCGGGTTAATTTTGAGGTTAACCAAGGGCCAAGCATGTTCATAAGGTTAATCATTCTAATTAAGTAAATGAATACATGTTGTCACGGAGGTATTACCAACAATTCAGTTTTAAGAGGCATATGTTTGAGCTATGCCGGACATGAGGAACTCCCTTTTAATCTCCCTGCAATCCTGATATTCCGTCCCCAATGGTCGCCGGAATTGAGGATTCGGTGGATCAGCTTCGAGTCCGGTGACTCTCATGGGCTGAAAAATCTTTGCCTGCAGTCGTCACCCCAAGACAAAGGTATGCCCTAGGAAACCCTCATAAAGTGCATACAAGGGCCATGAGTTTTATGTGGGTCTACATCACCTTCCTTTATTACTTAACATTCATGCGTACCTCATCACATATATAGCAATTGGTAAAAAGATGATAGCCATATCACCTAAAAATCCTCTTCAAATCATGATGGCTCTTTTCCATATGTCCTTGCACAATATATCTTTTAGGAAAAGGTGAATTCATTGAATATTAATTCGTCACTCTGTAACATATATATTACACGCGAAGCTCTTCTATCCTTTGTTTCTGTTGCACTGTCTCAAACTCATATTAAGTCGAGCTTCTCATTCTGATCATGAAAGACCAAAGTTTCTCTTGGTCCCAAGATTGCCATGAGCTCAACATGAGCCATTTCCATACAAGACAAGCTACATTGCTTCAGTCTGTGTCAAGCCAAGGACTTCCTTCTTCTAGCAATATTGACATGGAAGGTCATAGTGAAGATAGCCATATTTTGGCCATCAAGGAGATGATGTACAAGATTGCAGCCATGCAGCCTGTCGACATAGACCCTGTCACGATCCAGAAGCCACAGCGGAAGAATGTGCGCATCTCGACCGATCCACAGAGTGTTGCGGCACGACTCCGGCGAGAACGGATCAGTGAGAGGATCAGGATCTTGAGGAGGATGGTGCCAGGGGGTTCTAAGATGGACACAGCATCCATGCTAGATGAGGCTATTCTCTATGTGAAGTTCTTGAAGAAGCTTGTTGCTGAGCTTCAATCCAATCATCCTTACACAAGTGCCAAAAATGCCTCCATGGAACCCCGCGACTGGTCGATACCACACATGACTAGTAATATGAACTTCATAGCGGCTTCAAGTTCTACCTCTTCGATGGGACCTGCTCTGGCATCTTCCTCCCTTGGTAATCATTTCAGTGGTGCAAATGAACAAGAGGAGAATTATATGGTTAATCGAATAAGATAATCGACTGAAATAATCCATTTGCATTAATTTGACGGGTATCTGGGCTATTTTCAGAGGTTTATCAGGCGTAGTACTGCTGATGGACTAAGTTATGATTGTGAGGCCAGTTAATGCTGTTTGGTACTTTTCTTCTTAAATATGCAGACTGGTTGTTAAGATTTTGTTGACTTGGAGGGTCTTGCAATGATTCCCCATTTATGTATGGATGTTTGCATGTCTGCATGTGCGTGTATGTGTGCATGCACGAGTGCGTGTTAGCAACTAAACATACAAGAATATGTTTGTGCATAAAGAGTGACATATACTACAAGGATAAAGCATGTCACTGTTAAATCAGAATCGTATCTCACAGTAGATAGGCATGCGCTGCTGACAAATGTGGCGAACAAATTTTGGTTCCTCAAAAAAGTTCATCTTCCCCGTAACAACCCGCCCGCAAAAAAAAGGTACTTGCGCGTGTTATATATGTAATGCTAGTTCGGTAATTCAGTGTGTGTGTGCGCGCGTGCAAGTGTGTGGATGTGAATTCGTGCTTATTCTTCATGTGACACATGAATTCACTGTGTGTGTTTTCTGCAATTCATACCTTTGTAACTGATTTCCTTCTTTCATGCAAAGCCTTCTGGATTACAATCTGCATCGTGTAAAAGTGTAGACGACGGGACTTGGATTAAAACCAGGTATGTCGGGGTTCGACTTACTTTCGAATGCGAGCAAGCGAGATCGTGGTCTTGTGGGGTCTCTAACATGAGAAAAACCATGTACAGTTTAACTGCAAACCACACGTTAAGAACTAAGAAGTAATGCGTTTGTACATAAAATTCTGCACAAGTTTTGAAGCTTTTGACATTATTTTGGTGAAAGTTCTTAGAAACCATGTCCCGCATCATATATATATATATATATATATATATATATATATATATATATATATATATAATTCAGATCTTATAGATGCTAAACAATTGTAGGGATTTGATGCCCTTGCAGAAGCTTAGATCGGAAGGTACCCGATTGATCAAATTTTGCTGTTAGGCCTTGAATCTCCCAGACCGGGTTGCATCTGATTTAGGCTTCTGCAGGCACTAAGCTCCAAGAGCAACTAGTTAATTATATTCCAATTATTACAAAAAATTGAATGACTGTATTAGGGTGGATCTCATGAATATGATAACCGTGAATAAGCTACGGCAAGAGTCGACATTGAAGACAAGGTTAAACTCTGTGGTTGGAGAAGGTGTTCTGGGCGATAATGATCTGGTGACAGAACTCACCGTTATTCATGCCACACTACATATATACCATCAAGCTTATACTAGTTGTTTCACATCGGTTCTAGAGCATGATCTCCTAGATCACCTAATGCCCAGAATAACGTTGCTTTTGTGAAACTGCACTTCAAAAGTGGCTGTCGATATAATCACAATTCACCGCAATCACCATTAGGCAGTACCAGATCGTGACCATTGTTGGATTTAATGTTAATTAAGTTGGGTTAATTAAACTCATATATATTAATAACATTTAATTCATATTGGTATTCCAAATATTCAATTGATGCATAATTGATATATGTGAAAGTTCTAAAGTGTAAAAAAGTCACATATAAGGGACTTGTTTATATGATGACTAAGAGGAAATAAAGTTTAAATCCATATCGAAGAATGAGACAAACTCACATATCCTTTTATATAATTGATAACTCGAACCTTAGTTCAAAGAGGATATGTTTAATGTTAATAAAGTTTGTACTTCTGCTTCTTCTTATATGCATAATGTTGAATAGTTTAATGTATGTCATGCTAGGTTGGGTCATGTAAACTTTGATTTCATGAAAAGAATGATTAACTTAAACCTTATCTGTAACACTATCATAGATATAAAACACAAATGTAGTATACATGTGCAAGAGAAGCAACCTAGGAAACATTTTCATATAGTTGAGATTTTAGATTTGGTGCTTAATGATATTTGTAAATTTAATGGAACGGGATAACAAATGATATTTTATCATATTTATTGATGATTACAATAGATACTATTATATTTAAAAGTAAAAATGAAGCTTGAGAAAAGTTTCAAATATTTAGAAATAAAGTACAAACTCAAACATACAAGATAATTAAATGATTAAGGTTTGATAGGGGAAGAGAGTATACCTCAAATATTTTTTAAGAGTATTGTCAAAACAACGGTATTGTTTATGAGGTTACTACTCCATACTATCCTCAGTCTAATGAGACACATAAACAGAAGAATAGAATTCCTAATGATATGGTTAATGTTTTACTTCAAAGTTCTAGGTTACCTAACTACATGTGTGATGCTTTGAATATAGGTTGTTATATTCCATATAGAGTTCCCCATAAACATAAGAAAAGTAGTCTCTTTGAGCTTTAGAAGGGTCGAAAGACCAATATCAAATATCTCAAAGTGTAAGGTGTCTTGCAAAAGTACTCATTCTTGAACATAAAAGAAAGAAATTGAGACCTAAAATAGTGGGTGTTATATACATCCTTATGTTCTTAAAGGATTTAGTGATGTTAGTTGGATAACAAAGAACTTTGTGAGTAATGGGTCACTTGATATATGTTTTTTGTGGTGGTGGCGTTGTTACCTGAAAATCAAAGAAACAAACTATCTTCGCTTGTTCTACATTTGAGGTAGAACTATGTGATTTGGATGAGGCTCGATTGGAGGTTGAATGGCTTAAGAGACTTTTGTCCAATTTACCTATGGTAAAGAAGTTGTTTTCTATAATTTCAGTAAATTATGATAGTATGACTACAATTCCTACAACCAAAAGCAACATATACACATCAAAGTAAGACTGAAGTCTATAAGGCTCTTGTGTCTGATGGGGTCATAGTTATAGATTTTGTTGAATCCAAAAATAACATAGTTGATCCCTTAACTAAGGGTTTATTAATAGCCTTAGTTGAGAAATTCAGGCTGGGATGAGACTCAAACCCGTGATTTATTCAAAAGCAGTGGTAACACAACCTAAATAAGTGGACGTCCCAAGAAATATGTTTAATGTGGTAGTAACAAGTTGTTGGGTGAATAAGATGATATTTTGTATTATATTATACTTTTAGTATTTATGTGTCTATTCCCTATAAACTTGGAGTGTCATGATTGTAAGTTTAGCAAGAAATTATTCTCTAAATGGTATCGAGTTTTAGGATAGGATACTAGCAATACATCCTTAGCGATGCCCGACTAAGTGATTGACATTGTGTGTCCGTAATAGTGGAATTGGGTTGTTCCTTAAAGTCAATCATGATAGGGGATATGGATGCGTAACTATTAATGCATCACCCATAAAGATCACGCAATAGCCTTTTATTATATTGTTATCAATAGATACCTTTACATCCAAGGTTCACATTGAAGATGTATGTTTACCTAGTTCTTCTAAGAGTAATATTGGATAACTCAGGTAACAATTCAAATCGAAAGATACCATTATTAAAAGCATAATATAATAGTTGATTTGAGAGGACACTTTTATACTTAAAGATTTTTGTGGAGATTGTTGGATTTAATGTTAATTAAACCCATGTGCATTATGTTAGTATCCCAAATATTCAATTGATGTATCATTGATATATGTAAAACTTGTAAAGTGTAAAAAAAGTTACATGTGATGGACTTGTACATGTGATGACCAAGAGGAGATAAAGTTTAGTCCCATATTGAAGAATGAGACAAACCCAGATATCCTTTTATATAGTTGGTAGATTATGAACCTTAGTTCGAAGAGCTTTGAGAATACATGCTAGGCCACACACGTATGCATGCACGCACTGAGCAGGGCCTAGGCTTGAGTTTGGGAATGGTCTTTGGTTTATCTTTTTACACCGGTTATGGGACAGAGAGGTGCATTGTTTGGATCGGATCTATGATCCGTGATCCAACACACCGTCCATAAATAAGTGATTAGGGCTCTATAAGTAGAACAATTTTGCAATAACACTCTCTTCCCTCATGCCTCTACTCTCAGCTCTCCCTCTGCCCATGGTATTCCCTGCGGTATAGTTGTTCCCTGCACCCTTACCTATTAGCCATAAGTGACTGAGGCATGGTCAAGATCGACTCAAAGTTAGGTATGTGTCTTTCTAGTTGTGTGTATTTTATCCTAGAAGGAAGGTGCTTGTACTCATCGTACTTATAGTAGAGAGCTAATTTCTCTAATGCAAGTCCTCAAGGGTGATTTGAACAAATAAGTTCATTTTTTATTATTGTTTTTGTTATTATTTTCTATATGGTTTGTTTATAGCTTACTTTGGATCTATGGTTGTTGTTAAGTGGGGCATATTTACATTTGTTGCATTTTTGTTTATTATGTATATATTTCTACGAATTTTGCCAACAATCTTAGAGAAATATGTCTACTCCATAGTAAATATGTCTTCTACTGCTACTATATAAATAATCTCCAAATCCTAATAGTCGTTGTAACTATATATCCTTGTTCCATTGCTTTTCCCTTCTTTTGACTTTCTCCATTTTGTTCATCTAGGTTTCTACTTATTAATATAGTCTTTCTTCGTAGATACCTTATATAAAATAGCTAAAGCTTTCTCAAAAAAGAGGCTTTATGCTTTTCATTATTTTCATGGCATGTTGTTATGGTAAGAAAAATTGTTATTGTATAATATGTTTTCTTATCAAAATGTTTATTTTCATATGTCTAATATGTCTACTAGTGGTAGTACTTCATCCACTTTTATCACTAGTAAATTTATATTTCAAAGATCAAAGAAAGGTTGCCTACTTTCAACATATGTATCTTTGCTTCAAGATAAAAATACAAGTTAAAAATGGTCTTATTTTATAGTGAAGTGTCATTTTACCAATGGAAAAAGAAAATGACAGTTATTTGTTATGTTGTTACTGATCAATATCTTTTCATAGATGAGAGAAATTGAGAGAGAAACACATGAAAGAGTAAGACAAGTGCAAGTTTCCATACTTTTGAATCCACCTCCATGTGAATCATTTGATGGAAGTAAGAAAAAAGAAGGGGTGAAGACCAATTATCAAAAGCATGGCCATAATGAAGCAAGGGATCATTTGACATGTGAAATAACAAGGTTATTTTATTCTGAAGATTTCTTTTTTAATATAAATAGAAACCCTTACTATGTCAGTACATTCAAATATACTGCTAACACTTAAATTTTGAGTTTTGTTCCACCTAGTTACAATGCTATCAGGACTACACTATTGCAGAGAGAAAGTTTATTTAATGATATTGCTTCAAGCTATCAAAGATATTTGGCAAAAAAAGGGAGTTAGCATAGTTTAGATGGATGAACTTTTATAGCTATTTCATATGCATAGCTTATGTTTTTAAGGTCTATTGATTGTTTTGGTGAGGTAAGAGATAAGAACTTTATTGCAAATGAAATTATGAAAGTTATTAATGAGATTAGATCTCAAAATGATGTGTAAGTTATAACAGATAATGCACCGGTTTGTAGAGTTGTTAGAATGATTATTAAATTAGTTTATCCTAATATTTTTTGGATGTCATGTGTAGTGCATACATTAAACCTTACTTTGAAAAATATTTGTTAGCTTAAAAACTCCATAAATAATGAAGTTCCTTATAATGAGTGTTATTGGATAACAGATATTGTTGATGATGCTGATGCTATTAAAAGCTTTCTCATGAATCATTTTATGAGGTTAGCAATATATAACCAATTTGTGTATCTAAAGTTACTTGGTGTCGCTCATACAAGATTTGCTTGCTTTGATGATTATTATGTTAAAAAAGATAAAAACCATCAAGCATGACCTCAAAGAATGGTTATCAGTGACCAGTGATCTCATTATACGGATGATAATGTTACAAAGGCAATTGTTGTGAAAGATATGATTTTGAATGATCTTTAATGGGATAAAATTGATTATATTTTAAACTTTACAAAGCCTATTTATGTTATACTTCAACTATGCAATATTGTTAAGTCAATCCTTCATTTGGTTTATAAAAA
Source organism: Brasenia schreberi (assembly GCA_036023115.1). Lineage (NCBI taxonomy): Eukaryota > Viridiplantae > Streptophyta > Magnoliopsida > Nymphaeales > Cabombaceae > Brasenia > Brasenia schreberi. The sequence continues at coordinate 16,648,986 of JAYKKT010000066.1, forward strand.
AAAGGACTCTATGATTGAGCGAGTAAAGTCATTTATTTATAAATATGAAGGCAGAGAGTTGAATCAATGTTCTACCTTCTACAGAGTAGTGTATGATATTCTCATTGCTAGATGGATAAAAAGTAGCACATCATTGCTTGGTGCATTATCTAAATTTGAGGTAAACTATTTTAAGTTATAAGATTCAAATAACTTTCTTGTTGTTTGATTATTATGATGGTAATTGATATTTATGTATTCTAATATCTAGGTATTATAGAAGGCAATGGCTTGAAAAAGTTTCTAATAGAATTACTCTGTACAAAGATAATGAAATTTGTGAAGGAATGAATAAATGTATTAGAAGGTTCTTTAAAGATAAAAAAATGCTAGAAGTGACAAAAGAGTTTGTCAAATTTTAAAACAATGAAAAAGAGCTTGGACAATTCAATTGCTTAAAAAATAGATGGAGTTTATCCCCAAAAGTATAGTGGGTTATTTATAAATCATCAATTCTCAAGCTTAAAACGATCACTTAAAGTTTATTTTATAACCATGCTTATCCTCATGTTGTGAAAGAAATTGGATTACATATTTTTTCAAAGCCTCAAAAAAGTGAAGATTTGGTTTTTGTTTGTTTAAGTCTTTATCATCTTTAAAGAAAAAGTAAGGATTATAAGAAAGGTGAGACAAAAATATGAGATATTGGTAGAGATAATTGGAATCCATTTGAGGGAGCATAAATTCTTAAAGTTGAATCATTACCTGTTTATGAACCAAATTTGGAAGCAGTTAAAGCAATAGGATTATGAAAAGTGAGAGATTGAGCATCATGTTCAATAAATTCTCTCTCTCTCTCTCTCTCTCTCTATATATATATATATATATATATAGAGAGAGAGAGAGAGAGAGAGAGAGAGAAATCAGACGATGTTTTACACATGATGATTTTTTACTATTTAAAAATATGTTTTAAATTATAAGAAAGTTTAGAAAAGGATGAATGATACCTTTAGTAAAGAGTGAAGATAAGGATGTATACTTTTTATAAATAATATTCATCTTTCAAATGCACAAAAAAAATCCATCATAAATATGTATCATGGATTTTGTGGGACTATTTGTTTCATGCAAGGCAAGCGAATGTCCCTTGCCATGAAAACAGCCACCTCCATGACACGACATGCTGATTTTTCTATTGACCATCATCTTATCCACTGAGCGAATGGAGAAGACAGGTCACACCTGTAGCTGCTTTTTTGAGAGAAAAGATTCCAGTCTAATTGACCATCATATCCAATGAGCGAGTGAAGGAGGAGAGAGGTCACACTTGTAGCTGAAATTTTTGAAAGAAAAGATTGTCTAATTGAGCCCAATCTTGCCAGCAAGGGCTTCTGTCTTCACCTTTTGTGTCGGGCAAGAATAAATGTTCGTTGTTAGGTAAAGAAAAAAAGCCAAGTTTTTTGTTTTCGTAAGACGAGAAATGCAGCGGCCAGACAGGAGCTTTCTCATCTTCCTTTAACACAAACAAGCCCTGAATCCATTACGTGACGTATGACCTAGGTTAATCCTAATTTCAAGGGCTTGTAAATGATACAGTACGGCCTGTCATCATCTGTCGGATGACGGCTCAATTGAGTTGCAAAAGGACCGGTTCGGAATTTTCGGGTCATAAAACAGCATGCTAAGTTTCCTGCTCTATGGCAATCCAAACACTGTCTCTCTCTCATGGGTTCTCTTGGAGGTGCTTTCATCTTCAATCCCTTGACGTTTCCTAAGTTTGGACAGTCCAAAAACTCGGTTTTCCGTCCAATTTACGAGTACCCATCTTCATCTTCAGTCGTCTCTTCCGGCAGTTTCTGTTTGTACGCTAAGAAGAAGGATGCCGAAATCAAACAACCAGTTATATTAGAAGATGAGTACGAAGGAGTAGAAGAAATATTAGAAGACGAAGATGATGAGTTCGATAGTGGTAAGGACGTGGTTTTCTGATCTTTTGTAACTTCAAGCTTTGTGGGTGTTCGCCGATTCGTTCTTTATGATCTATTCTTGCAAATAGTCCAACGGAGTGAAATTCGATTTGGGGGGAGGATGTGGAATTGACTTCTCCGTTGGTGAGTTATGCAATCTTCTTTAGAAGCATCCGTTGATGAACATTTGGCGAAATCTTGTTCTTTACTTAGATATGGGTCTTGAAAGGCATTGGTAGTCATTCTTCGTTTGCTACGCTAAGAGTCTATAGCCGTTTGACTTTGAATATGCCTTCAATGCGCTGTAAATAATTGAACTTGGTATGTGATGATTCGGTTACGCCATGCATGCTTTCTCATGGAGGATGCCACTTAAATGAATCCAGAAATTGGAAGACGGTTTGATGCAGACTGCGTCATCCTCCCCGAGTTGGTAGAAGTTGACTCCAGCAAATAAAGATCATGATGTGTTTTCCACTATGGATCGTAATCCCTCTTTGGGTCCGGTTCTTCTCCCTAATCTACAGCAATATGTTATGCACGTTGTCTAATTCTTGTGTTTTGGGCATCAATATGCCAACTGTTTAAACCATCACATCATAAACGCCTATGTTGGTCATTGCATGTATCTTGGATTGGGTGTTGAAGGCAATCAACTTAACTTCACACTGATGCAGCTAGTTGAGTATAAAAGATTATGTCACAGAGAGATGACAGGAGTGTGGAGTGTCAGTGCGGAAAGCATAGCTATATCTCACACGGATACCATGTGGGCATGCTTTCTTTTCTAATTAAATAATTAAGGAATATAACTCCGCCCATCACCTTTGCATGGACGGTCCCCAGTCTCGATAAAGGAGGAGGGTTGTGTTAGGCTTATGACAGCCAACCAACTTAAAACTTTGTCGGACTTATTTACCATAGATTCTAGAAATTATGATAGGGTTATGTAAAAACAAAGAATTCATGTAGCCGACCCCATCTAGTATGGGAAAAGGCTTAGTTGTTGTTGTGGAATCTCTATGAGATGTCTGCTGTAAACTGAAAGAACTTGTGTACAATGTCTATCCTGTCATGTCCGTTCCCCCTCGATCTTTGAATTTGTCATATCCCACACACACAAAACATGCAAAGATTACGAGTGGGGAAACAATTTATACTGCTGTGATTTTTAACTTGGTGGCATATGCCTAGAGTTTCTTTGTTCTCTTGGAGTCAGATTTATTCAGCCAAGTCATTTGTGAGTTTCTTCCCATATCTAAGGAACATGAGCTTAAGCTTTTAGGTTGACGTCAGGCTTTATGATTATCACAACTATTGCAAACATTTAGATGTCATACCTTTCAGGCTTTTATTGCTCTGGGTATTATCCTAGCTTCTTAAATTCCATGACGTTGTGGTTGAAACTGTCAGGAAAGATCAGCTATATAGGGGTCAAATGTTGGGCTGCTCTCTTGTCCCTGTAGTTCAATAATCAATTCTAAACATGTTTACTATGATTTTTTTTTTTAAATATTCCTCCTTTTCTTTGATGCAAAAGTAGCTATTAGATCTAAGTTTGGTGCAGGTACCTTTTTAGAAGATGATATCTTTGACTTTGAAGAGGAAGCTGAACCATTTGTAAGTTGTTTATAGTTTCTACTTGATTTCACAAAGTTAGAAATATGTAGCTTTAGTGCGTCCTCAGAGATTGCTTTGCTCTGAAGGTGGGGGATGGAGTTGGAGGTGGTGGTATGGTCCATGGTGATGCACAGTGGGAAAAGGAAGCATTATCTATTGCAAAGGAGGTTCTTCTTTCATTTAATGGAGATTTGCAAATATACGCTTTTAAAACATCTGGCAATTTCTTAATTCAAGTCAGAATTGAGAAACTCTCCAACAAGTAAGTTTTCTTTTTGGAATCTAGCTAGTGCCTCTTTTCACATACCTGATGTTAGTATGGACTCTGTCATTTCTAGATATATCTGTCGCTTCATCTGAAAACCAATAGAAAAATACTAGAGTTTCTTCTTAAAGAAAAACACTCTAGAGGGCCATGACAAAGCAGATGGAACAATGAACCTCAAACTCTTGGGAGATTTTCTGCTTTTGCTTGAAGGAAGTTTCTCCCAAGCAAATTGATGGTAACAATTGTGTCAAACACCTTCAAGGTTAAACAGACATTTTCAGAAATTCTGGATGAGAAGCCCACCCTGCGGTTGATTGTGTCCTAAAGTCAAAAGTAATTTGAAAAGGAAGTCAAAGATTGAAAGCAAGACATAACATGTGGCAATGTAGATGCTGATAGGGAAACTTCAGAAGAAAACCTCTCTCTCTCTCTCTCTCTCTCTCTCTCTCTCTATGTGCAGCCTTTATTTAGTGTAATTTGCTGAAAAAGAAAATAAGAAAAATCATGGGCAATTTCCACCCATGGATTGATTCACTTTTTCTCCATTCAGTGATCCACAGATTATTCATGTTTGAATTATAAATTCCATCATTAGTTCTTTGCATTTCTTCTCTGTATTGAGTTTACGGCTGCCATGGGTCATGGCAAGTTCACAACAAAGTCTTGCGGGAATGGATGTAAGCAGAGACAAACTTTAGGAGCTGGAAAGCTGTCATCAGTAATGGCTCTGTTTGTGTTGCTCTCATGCTTCTTGTCTCTCAATATCAATTTTTGATCTCACTTTTATGGTCACAAATATGTATGCTTGCTCTAAATCGGAAAAGCATACTATAAGTGTGAACTCTTTTTCTTTGGGGTAAGGCACGTGAAATTCACCATTGACTTCTATGTGCATCAGTTAAAGTGAATATTTATGACATTACCTGTTTCATATCTACCTGGATAATCAAATGAAAAGGAACAAAATGTTACAAATAATTATACATCTATATTCAAGTGAGCAACTCCTTGGAAAATCTCTCTATTAGTCTATTTATTAAACTGGATAACCTTTTCTTGTTGAGAGGAGATTTTTACTCTCTACAGCCTCTTTTATGTATTTTTGTTTTGAAATATTAGAAATGTATGGACAAAGTGAAGATAAGTGTTGTGATTATGCCTATCATCCCACACCCCCTCTCCCCCCGGTTCTTCTCTGTGTAGGTCTGGTTGTCCTAGTATGGAGGACATTGAGGCCTTTTCTTCAGCTTATAGAGCACAACTTGATGATGCTGAGCGCAATGGAGTTGTTCCAGAAAATATATCTCTGGAGGTAGTTTCTGTGCCACTGTGCCAATATTGATTAGTATTTCATGCAATCGATTTGGCTTCTCTATTTCCGATTCAAAAGCCTGAACTCCACCTCCAACCCTTAGTTGTATAATCGGAAAAGTTTGTGGAATGCTGCTTCATCCCACTTTTCTATTTATAACTCGGAGAAACCACCCTTTTGACTGGTTGGAACAACTCAAAGCGGCACTCCAATGTTGAGACTTGAAAAAGTAAGTGAACCATCCTTTCAACTATGGGTAGAACATGCGTCTAGATACACTTCCGTATAGTTACAATATTGGATATGGCTGGCCGAGTCTGAACTAATACACTTCATTATCATTTATAAGAATTCATCAATTATTACTTTACTGGTTAAGTAATAACTTCTGGAAATCGAGTTATCCTTGTCTTTGCATGTAATAAATACATACACATATATATATAAGAGAGAGAGAGAGAGGTTATTATCTCCCTTATATATGAAGGATCGGATAATCTTGCATATGATGCTACCATATGGTGATCTACCTGCTCAACTGATTGCATCCCGATGGAAAGGAGTACAAGTTTACATGCACAGGTGGTAGAGAATTTAATTCTGATCATTAAAATTAATTCATTTGGATGATTTATGACCCCACGGTCCCACTGCTAGGTGAAATGGATTACCTTGTTTTGTACATTTGTCTGCTTCCATCAAGCTGATCCTAGATTTCTCATGTATATAATTGGCTGTGGAGAGCTTTAAAAATGGTTTTGATTTGAAAGCAGGTCGATATCTTATTTTGAGCTAAGAGACCTGGTTACTGCTAATTTAGTGATGGATCTAGAATAAGTTAGTATTGTCTTTTGAATTAAGAGACCTGCGTCCATTTTGTCTTTCTTCTCCCTCTGGTAATAGTCCTAAGTGCTCATCTTTCTCTTTGCACAATGAACGTTATTTCATGCTTCAGAGGAGGAAGAAGAACGTAATAGCAAATGTAATTAGTGACAATATGAATCTTCTCCTTCTTCCTTATCTTTATCTTCTCTACTTTCCATCTACTATATCCAACTTTCATAAACAAGCAGACCGTGAAGAATGCTTATACTGTCATTCTAGGCATGCGTCATATGTTTCTCTATCCAGTGCAAATAAAGAATAAGGTTGCCATTGATTGAACGTTTTTTTTTTCAAGTGATTGTATGTTGTTGCTACCTGTTCCACATTCACTTGTTAGTCGTTGCACAAAATCTACCAGTTAGCAAGTGAAATCTTCCATGTAGGCCGTAGCAAGCTTTACTAAACAGATTCAGATCTCCAGGTATCCTCAACGGGCATCGAAAGATTGATTCGAGTTCCTGAAGACTTGGAAAGGTTCAAGGAACGACCAATGTATGTCAGATATGTAATTGAGGCATCTGGCAGCACCTCGACGGTAGAGCAGGATGGGATATTTCAGCTTGACTCTGTTGAGTATGAAACACAATTTTGCACTTGGCGCATAGCTAATGTAAGGAAAAATAGAGAGATGCTGGGAAAGGGGAGGTCATTAAGCAAAAAACAGAAAGAATGGCGGCTGAGGATATCATTCAACTCTCTTCGGCTCGTCAGATTGCATTCTGACTTTTGAGGAACTGTGAGATTTGTTCAGTTTCTTTCCTTTTCCAACTCTAATATGCTAGAGGGTTTAGTTTGAGAAGACCAAAAAACAATTAGTCAGAATGCAGTTATTACGTAAAATCAAAGGAGTGAAGATTGGATTTTCAAAATTTTGTTTTGGTGGTGGGAAGTCGACGTTTGTATGTCCATGCATGTTTGGGTTACGACATGCTCTTCGCCTCGAAAACCAGGGGTGGAACAAGGAAGGCCTGTTCTGTTGCCTGTTTTCATGCCCAGATACTCTTCACGACTGGAATAACTTTATAAAATTTGTTTCTTTCGTGACAAACTTGCTTTTACGCAGATGACGGGACCAACTTTTGCTATGAAGGTTGGTTATGCTGCAAAACGACTTGATGAGTAGTATCATGAGCAGATAGCAACCATAATCATTGTATCAGAGCATGGAGGTATTACAACAACAATAACTAATTAAGCCTTTTTCCATACTAGATGGGTCAGCTACATGGATTCTTTGTTTCCACATGACCCTATCATTTGCAATGCTAGCAGTTAACTCAATATAAATTAGGTCATTCTTTATTGTTTCTTTCCAACACTTATGTGGTCGTCCTCCTCCTTTTTTAACTTTTCACAATCTAGTTTTTATATCTTCTTACGAGAGCGGCCTTGGGTCATCTTTCTATATGTCCAAACCATTTTAACCGATTTTACCTCATTTTATTAGTGCTACTCCCAATTTGTTTCTAATAACCTCATCATATATACAGTTTTTACTTATGTAACTGTTCATTAATGTCAATATCTTCATTTCTACTACAGGCATCTTTTGCACATGTTATGATTAACTGCCCAATACTCGTAACCATAAAACATAGTAGATCTAATTGTTATTCTATAATATTTACCTTTCAACTTCAATGGTATCTTCTTATCACATAGAATAACTGATGCTCCTCTCCATTTTAACCAACCGACATTAATTCTATGCATAACATCTCCATCAATTTTTCATCACTTTGAAAATTGACCCTAGGTATTTAAAACTTTCATTGTGAGGGATGCATTGTGTGCCAATCTTAATTTCTATGTCCTCTGAAGTACCCAAATGATCAAACTTATATTTCATATATTATGTCTTTGTTCTACTAAGCCAGAAGCCTTTACCTTTTAACATTTCTCTCCACAGTTCTAATTTCTTATTAACTTTTTCCTTAAACTCATCCTCTAACACAATATCATATGCAAATAACATACACCAAGGTACTTCATCTTGAATACATTTTTTTAACTCATCAATAACCAATATAAATAAATATAAACTTAAAGTTGATCCCTGATGTAACTTCAAAAGAGTCTGACATTCCTTCATGAGTCCTCTATAGTATACAGTAAGGTTTCCAAGCACCAATTCCATAGCATCTCAAATATGACATGAGCATCTTAAACATGACACCAAAAAATCTTCATGCTAATATATCCCTGCTGAAATTATGGGAAAGAATTATCGAACGGAGGTTAAAATAAGTATCAAGTGCAACAGAACAGAGAACCAATTCGGATTCATACTTGGTAGATCTACTATTTAAGCAATTTACCTATCGAGACATCTTATGAAACATTTTAGGGCAAAAAAGAAAAACTTTCTCATGATATTTATTGATCTAGAAAAGCTTACAATAGTGTGCAAAGATATGTTCTTTGAAGAAACTTGAAAAAGAGAGGTATCCCATTGACATACATAAATCTTATAAGAGACATGTACAATAGTGCAAAAAGTCGAGGCGCATTTGCAGTTCTGTTTGAAAAGCTGCTACAAGGAAGCGTATATGTGAACATACAAACACAGTCACAAGCAAGTCATGCTGTCTAAGTTACAAACAGAACAACTACTACAATAACAAGAACTAAGCCTTTTTTTTATAATAAATAGGTTCAATTACATGGATTCTTTGTTTCCATAGAGGTTGATTCTGTGCCATACTAACAGTTAATTTCTGAGTTATAAATGGAAGTGATGATTTAATGAAACTCAGCACTTTCGTTCAATTTCTGTTTTGCTCTTTCTTTCTTTTTTTTAATAGGCAAGCTGCAGTTATCGCAGGCCATTTTGAGAAATGCACACCTTCCGGTATTGATTTCAGAACCTTCAACTTGAAGGTTCTTGGTCGACCCCATAGCCAGGAGAGTTGAAGCTCTTACAAAACTAGCCACTTCCTCAACACTTAGCATTACAGGAAGAAAAGTTTCCTATTCAGCACACACCATCTTAATGCTATAAAGCAGCACATTGCCACCAAGAAGAGCCAAAACGGTCATTTATTTATAATATCCAATAGTTAGAGGATATATTTGTTAAGTCACATAGATCTTTTGGTGGGCCAGTTTTGTGCATTAGGTATTAGCTTCTCCTGTAAATCATTGAGGAACATGACCCCAAAAGGGTGGTAAATAATACTTGATGGGATGCTCAAGATTTGATACATATGGCCTTATCTGCAGTGAAGGGAACATTATGTTTAGTGGTATTGGCTTTTTACATTTACAAAGGAACAAATTCCTCGATGCATGCACTTTCTTTCGTTTAGGTGTATCCGTCGAGATTGCATCATGAAAGCCACCGATTATTTTCACTTCGCTGAGTTCGTCATTGACATTCAATTCCTTTTTGTATTTTAGATTAGTCTTAATATTTAGCAATGCTTCTTAATGTATAAGAATGGTCTACCAATCATTATATTAGTAGTTAGTGCATGACATCTTGTGATGGCTTTTTACTTGGTATCATAGAAATTACAAAGTAATGATGTACCTATGTCGCTTACTACCATTTATTGATGCCATCTCAACGTATCAGTGCGTATTGCATTCATTGTGTCCTAAGACATTATTGTATCATAATTTTTTTTATTGTTTTCTGTTTTTCTATTTCTGGATTTCAAACCATTTTTCTTTATTATATTCATTAAGTAAAGTATGGGAAAAGGCTTAGTTGTTGTTGTTGTATATTCATTAAGTAAACATTATAAGACATTATCGTATCTTTTTTTTAATGGCTTTCTATTTCTAATGGTATCATTTTACAGCATAGTTACAAAGCTTTCCTTATGTTAATGACATAATTATGATTGTAGTTAACTTCTTTCTTTTTTTTTTACTTTAAATGATCACATGAAATTCCACTTAAGCAACTATTCCAACCTTTTCTTTTAAGGAAAAAGCTGCTATTACTGTTTATATCCTTTTGATATAACGTTGCACATCTTTTACGGAAATAGTCATAATGAGCATCTAAAAAGAGAAATGTGGGAGGATATGTAAAATCTTGTGCCTTTCTCTGTTTTTTCTTAAATTTGTAGTGATCGCAGCTCAGGTGCCTACCATTTTTTACCTTGAAAATACTAAAACTTTATTTCTATCAAAAAAATTACTACAGTAGCCAGACTCTCTCCGTCTATTTCTTGGTCGAAGGGTTAGTGTGGCATGAAATAATTTACTAAGCATATTGGCATGACAATTACACTGCTTTTTGCTTCTTTCTAAGAATCCATGTAGCCAACCACACTTAGTATGGGAGAAGGCTTGGTTTGTGCTAGCTTGATGGGCACATCAACCAACATTACCTATAATGAGATTCAGGTTTTTGATATGCAGACACGGAAATATGCTTTTTATGCTGTGGACATGCAAAATGTTGGTTGCCTGATGGTAGGTTCGATAGGTTCCAAATGACACTTAAACCAGATTATTGCTAATTTGCATTTGGTGTTAAATGAGTAAGCTTATGTTTGGCTCGTTTAGCTCCAAATTCTTATAAGCTCGTGCTCTTTATCAGGTTGCATGGGCAATGAATGAAATGATAACAGCCTCAGCTTGTTCCACAGCCCTATTCTGAAACCAACAAAATCAAATGAAGGCGTAGTAGCCCCACTGATCTTTGGCAAGTGATCTTGCAACTCCTTTTTCACTGCAACAGATGTAAGCTGTTTCAGATCAAATCAGTGCGAGTACAGATTTTCATGATTAGTTTGATGAAGATAAACATTTGTGAAGTATAGTTTTAATGAAAGACAACTCCAATCAAGTTGGCAATTTATAAGTTGAATTTAACTAACGCAATCAGACCAAATCCACTCATACATTCCCATCAACCCAAATTAATCAAGACTGGAGTGGCAAGCGGTCTCGTGATAACCCACCACCAAGTCTGCATCCTAGTCTTCACCTCAAGTTTCTGACCTTTCACGTACATACTCATTTGAGCAAGTTTTTTTTTGTTTCGTGGTAGGATAGGAGGCCAATGTATTCCGCTGATGTAAGAGATCACTCTTGGATGATCAGTCAACTGTAAAAAAGGTGGAAGGTTGCATTTGATAGTCGATAGTCAGTGTAAAACTTTATATGGTTTCAAAGAGTGTTATGTTTTGAGCATGAAAGCACCAAATTCCATCAAACTCTGAAGTTAAGTATGCTTCAACAATAATAGTGATCTTGTAGGAAGTCCATGTTGCACCCTCTAGCTGACTTCGCTTAACTTACTGAGGGGCAAAGGCTTGGGGAAGGTGGAAGCCAATCGCCTAAACACAAAGACCACTTTTTCCTTTTGATAGGAGTTGGGGTTGAGCTGATCTCAACCACACACTTGGATATCGAATTCCTGACCTCTCATCTGAGAGAAACCCGCTACGCAGTTTACTATGCCCCTTTTGGGGCTCAATCAGCACAAGATTGAACTGAGTTGGCTTAGAATTGCAGTAATTTTATGTTGTCATCATCATCGTATACCATGCAAGCGATTAAAAATATTTTGAGAAAATCTAGCCCTTAGTAACAAGTCCATTTTTTTTTGTCCAATGGGGAGTCCCAAGCCAGATGCAAGCCCCAGGTTCGAACTCATGACCTTTGACTATTGAGTCGAGCCCCTAGTCAGGTGAGTATCGGTCGTTGCTCAACTACCTTTTTTCAATTATATTGAAGTTTTCTGAATTTCTCATCTTCAAACCCAATAATAGTAATTACTGTGATTCAGATTGGGTTTTGTCATTTTCTTCCAGTCCATATCCACTGGTCATCTTTGCACCACAATTGGGTATATAAGGTTCGTTAGTGTTCAGATCCGAACCACATCGGACTAATTAATTACATTTTTCTTGCAGGGCCATTGACAGCTCTGATAGTGGATGCTCTAAGCTGTACTCAACACTTTGATGTGGCCCCAGACCAACCCAAATCCAAAAGAAAAATGAACCTAGACATGATCCATGGCGCAAGTCAATAACAAAATTGGACGCATTATATCGAAGCGAAATCAACGGTCATGGGGTGTGCGTGTGGTGGTGCGGGAACCATCCTGCTAGAGATGTGCCTGTCACCTTGTCCAAAAGGGCCAAAACCAGACAAATCGGTTTCTTTTTCACTTTACCTTGGCCACTGAATCACGCTGCCATGGCAAAACTTAAGTCTTTCTCTGCATTTTCCTGAATTTCTGGCACCCCATCTCTCTCTCTCTCTATAAAGATTTATTCGTGCAATTGCGAGAATCATTGCCACTATACTTCCGCCTTTCTCTCTATATAGATTTACTCGAGCCTCATTTGTGAAGCTAAATCCCTTTTCCTTGTGATCGTGATAAGATGGGTGTTCTTGCCTTTGCTTCAAATGGGGCCTTTGCCATCTGTATATGTGCATTTATGGTTGGAATTTTGCTGGTTGTGAGTGTTGATGGGTACCCTGTGGAGGATCTCATCTATAGATTGCCAGGACAGCCAGAAGTTGAATTCAGGCAGTTTGGTGGGTACGTGACAGTAGATGAGAAAGCAGGGAGGAGTCTCTTTTATTACTTTGCAGAGGCAGAGACCCATGCCGATCATAAGCCTTTAACTCTTTGGCTGAATGGAGGTAGTGTGTTCCTTGCTTTCCTGTATTTTGGCCTTTTTTACTTACATTTCTCCCTTTCGCTGATGAACAGTTACGTTAATTTGCTATCTAATTTAGATAATATGTTGTTTGGGAGCCAAAATTTTCATTATTTTCATGATACTCTTCAAATCTATCGATGGTTCCGTAGTTGTTAAAGGCCAGAATTGGAAACGATCTTTCAGTTTTGAATTTAGTGGAAAGTACCTCTTCATGTCATGAGTTGCAAGTTTCTAGTGAAGGTTACAAGTTCTTAGTATTTATTTTTAATGTAAAATTATTTTTCTTAGTCTTGAATTGTGATGTTTAGGCAGCTTCAGATGATTTTAATAGTACTATGGGTCTAGAAATTAAATTGTGCTCTTTTTCATATCTTATCGCTTCCTTTAAGGTTCCAAATACTCCTTGGTACTCCACTGCAAACTGTTACAGTTGTCAGCTATTTGGATCACTCAAAAGGCCCTGCATCGTAGATTATTGTACTGATGCTCAGTTTCGTCATTTCCATTATTGTTGTTCTTGCTCTACTAATGACTATTTTCTAGTCAGCCTTTCACCCTCCCCATCTCGTTACAATCCCTCCTTACATTATTATACCGTTTTATGTGACTACTCAAAAATATTTTAGTTGTTCCTTGTACCTTCAAGTTTGGAATCTTTCATGTGTAACTCTGTATGCAGCCTTCCATCTTTGACTCAATATTTTCTGGTCGCGGCATTTGGAGTACTCAAACCTAGAGGCAGATAACTTGTACTGCCAAAATGATGCACCTCATAGTATAAAACATGTCTAAGACAGGTTTTTTCAAAGGTAGCTCCCTGTCTAGCGGCTGTGCATTCTGTGAGATGGAAGGGCCCTATGACTAGATAAGTTGGATAACCCTGCTCCATTTTGCTGGCTTTTCCTTTCTTTAACTTTTCTTGTCAGAACCTTTTACCAAGCCGTGCATTTTTCTTCTCACACTAGGACTGACGTTATATGCAAACCCTGCTTGTTGAAGGATAAGCAAAGCATGATCTTACTCTTTTGATAAGAATAAAGGTATGATCCAAGATATATCACATGGAATGTGAAAAATCATTTAGCTGACCCCACCTAACGTACGGAAAGTCTTGGTTTTGGTTTCGATTGGAGATGTGGCTTAAACATGTTTACATTCTCTGAGTAAAACAAAACATGTCTTTTCATATCCACTGTCAGTGCCAAGGAATTACTTTCACTTCAACAATTATGGTACTCCGGTTGCATCTTAGTAGTAGCTGAAGCAGTTATTATATTGTGAATCTAATTCCATTAATCTCATGTGTATGTATCATCATGTCTTTCATTGAAGTTTATTATTTTTACGTGTCTGGAATGAACCCAGTCTGAGAGTGTTTGACCATAACATTGTCATATAATAATGTTTTTGTTGTCTATCAGATCAAGTATTTAACTATTGACGGTTTCATTTGGTTACCATTTGCTTCATCCTTTGTGGCCATCAAATTATCACTGAAAATCTTCTGGTTTGTTCTCATATTAAGGACCCAAATTTAGAATTCTACCACAAGAGAGAGAAAGAAACATAATATCATGTGCATTCTGTTTGTTATGTGCTTTTTTTTACCTAGCCTGCTTCTTGCTACTCATGATTGCACAATCATGCACTGATAATTGTTTTCTTTTAGTGATCAGGCCCTGGTTGCTCCTCAATTGGAGGTGGAGGTTTCACAGAATTGGGGCCGTTCTTCCCCAGAGGTGATGGCCATAGCCTGCAAAGAAATGCCAAATCATGGAACAAAGGTAAAAATTTGGTTAAATCATTGGGCAGTAAGCACATTCAAAGTCAGATGTGAAGTTCTTTATTGCTGCTCATCAAGCTTCTCTTTGAGCTGCTTCATACTGGAAAACAAGAGCAATTTGGGATCTAGCTACTGCTGCAGCTACTGCCACAAGCTTATCTGGTCAAAACGAATAACTTTAATACTTATTCATGATGTTTAATCCAAATTAATGATTTTGCGTCAGATATAGAAGTTTCTCTTAATACTTGCGATTCTTCTCTACTACTCTGTCATACATTAAACATTTGAGATCCACTGCAGCCTCAAACCTACTTTTTGTCGAGTCTCCTGCTGGGGTTGGATGGTCTTACTCAAATACAACTTCTGATTATATCACTGGAGATGCTTCTACTGGTAAGCAATGCCCAGGAAGTAACAACTGCAACCTCATGTACTAACCAATGCTTTAATAATTTTGAGCAGATTATGGAGCTTATCTGCTACCTACTTCCACTGTGAAAGGATGAAACCTTCATCTGATTTCATTTTCCACCTATCTTTGATAGCTTCAGACATGCACAAGTTCTTGTTGGGGTGGTTTGAGAAATTTCCGGAGTACAAAAGAAGAGAGTTATTTCTGACAGGCGAAAGCTATGCAGGTCCTAAAAACTGCACTCTTGTACTTTAGAATTATGTGATTGGCGGTATCAAATGACATTTATTACTATTACTTATAGGGCACTACATACCTCAGTTGGCCATTGTTCTGCTAGACCATAATAGATGGTCGACTGGGTTCAAGTTCAATCTGAAGGGCCTGGCTGTAAGTTAATCTACTCATTAACCCTGTCCCTTTTATGATGACTCTCCAAGAAATGAAGTCTTAAAAAAATCTTACCAGATTTTCTAAATATGTAAACTCCATTGACTCATTAAACAGTTGCTACTAATGAGTCCCCAGTTGATGAAGTCTTGCAAGTCTTAATAGACCTGGTAAATATGTCAACTCCATCGAGTCATTAGGTAGTTGCTACAGGGCCCGACATCGGTTCCATATTCTAGTGAAACTTTGTAGGTGGGTTTTACGCCCTTCTTGTTCTCTTTGCTTTCTGATTTTTGGTCTCTTATGATGTAGATTGGCAATCCACTTCTCAGTCTTCCAGTAGACCAGGCTGCTATTTATGAATATTATTGGTCACATGGGTTAATTTCAGATGAGATTGGTTCAATCCTCAAGAAATGTGATTTCAGTAACTATACAGATAGTAATACTCATCTCTCATCTTCCTGTAAGAGGGCAGTTGATGATGCAAACAACCAAGTAGGCAATTATATCAACAATTATGACATCATACTCGATGTCTGCTATCCATCTATTGTTCAGCAAGAACTCCGGCTACGTCAATGGGTATGAAGAAGATATACGATTCACTTTATTGTGATCTAGTGACACCTTATTTGTGCCATCTGGATTTTTTGTCATTAATGACAATGTGATTCAGAGTATAAATGTTGCATGTTTTGTGCAGGCTACCAAGATCAGTGTAGGGGTTGATGTGTGCATTACATATGAAAGACGCTTCTACTTCAATCTCCCAGAAGTTCAACATGCTCTTCATGCAAACAGGACTAAATTGCCATATAGCTGGAGTATGTGCAGTTCGTAAGTACTCTTGATCGGCTTATTCTCTATGGATAGTTTGAATGACTTCTGCATCAAGATATCCTCTATGGACAGTTAGAATGACTTCTGAAGCAGGAAACTGGAAACAACCATGAGTTGTAATCAGCAGACTTCTGTTGATCGCTTTTGAGCTAAACCTATTTATTCCGGTGTCTGAGGTTTCAAGCAACTCAGGATGACTACCTGACTTCTGCCTAAGTTGGTCGAATGGAATTAGACTCAGTATATAGTATTTAATGCACTAGACTTTTGTCATGACTTCTGTTTTGAACATCTCAACACATCAAGCTTCTTGCTACTAAACTGTTAAGAGATCGACTAATCATTCGGTAGTTTTGTCCTCTTCTCTCATAATTGTCAATACCTTCCACTAGTTAAACATAAAACGAAGACCAGTCTTGCCTTATTTATGTTTAGATTTGTGAAAGTTTCTTACTTTCTCTTCTTGTGATTGTGAATTGATAGTTTTCTCTTTGTCATGAAAAAATGGGATTGGAAAGTTTACTTGGCAAAATCAGTAAGCACATGATTTTTTACTTTATATGGGAACTTGGAAATGACATTCTTGGTTCATTAAAAAAAAATTGTTCCCTGTTTACCATGGTTTCTGTTGTTCAATCAAATCTAAACCAAGCCTTTTCCTACCCTAAGTGGGGTTGGCCACATGGATTCTTGCTTGCGATTGAGCAATTCCCGTAAGTTCTAGAATCCACGATAAAAGCTGTGTTTTACGCATACCATCAGCTATCCAACCCAACCCTAGTTTCTCCTCAGGGCTTAGACCAGCAATGAAGGTATTACCATGAGGTCTGTTGTTACATATCAAATTCTTAAACCACAGCAGAACTTCAAGGGTATTAAATGATTATCACCTGTAAACTACTTTTAATAAACTTGGTGGGTTTCAGAGTGATATTCTTGTTTCTTGTTTACTAGGGTCCTGGATTATAGTGAAACAGACCCAAGTATTAACATTCTTCCTCTGCTCAAGACAATCAGCAGACATGGTATACCGGTGTGGATATTCAGGTATAGATGAAACTTAACTGGCCAGATTCTTCTTCCGTTAGGGACACGTGGATTGGATATCTTATACTTGGTGCTTTGATTTTAGTGGCGACCAAGACTCTGTCGTACCTCTAATTGGCACACGGGTACTCTTACGTGAGCTTGCTGCTGACTTAGGCTTCAATATCACACTCCCATATGGTGCTTGGTTTTACGGTGGACAGGTATGTATCTCTCTTCATTCTTTTTCTTCAAAAGAATCAATTATTATTGCTTCAACATATGAGCTGCTTATTTTCCTTCAATGCCAGCTGAATGCGGGCTAAAGATTTGTTTTCCTCTTCTTCTTATTTGGCCTGTTTATTTAAGATTTTACACACATTGAACGTTTGCGGATAAATTCAGGAGAGAGAGAGAGAGAGAGAGAGAGAGAGAGAGAGAGAGAGAGAGAGAGAGAGAGAGAGAGAGAGAGAGAGTTCTGCACATGCTTAGCAAGGCACTTGTGCTGCTGTTGCAGTCTTGTTAGAGAATGTATATGCTTTCTGAATTCTAATTGAGAATCTCTCTCTCTCTCTCTCTCTCTCTCTCTCTCTCTCTCAGGTTGGTGGATGGGTAACTGAGTATGGGAACTTGGTGACTTTTGCAACTGTTAGAGGCGCATCTCACATGGTACCATTTGCTCAACCTGCAAGAGCACTGGCGCTCTTCCAGGCATTCGTCTCACATAAGAGGCTACACAACACCACCCATCGTTCCATTGATTAAAAAGTTCGTCCCAGCATTTTCATTATTTGCACTTCATAGTGCAATTAATAAGTCAAGATGTGAAAGATTGAAGCTGTTCCTTCACTGAGGCTGTATTTTTAGCATTGGTTGAATGTTGGAAGCTGTAAACAACGTTCATACTCCATTTCCAGTCTATATCTCAACGAAGTTTCAAAGAAGTTCACTGAGTCTTCTCACTAGCATGACTTTAGATAAACCGGGGTCATCTATAAGGTCATTTCAATAAATATCAAACAACGCGAAGGGGCATAGCGCGCTCACTGGGGGTCTCCCTAAAACACTGGCCTGTAAATATCAAACAAAAAGAGCTGTGAATCCTAGTTGATTATGTTAATGAAAGTAATAAGATATTCATCTGTATAGGCTACACGATGTAACATGGTTTTTAATGACCAATGTTTTTGCATAGTCTTCAGCAAGTATTTTAATGGCTATGTAAAGGGAAAATTGGTTACAATGGCTACTCATGACATTCTCAAAATGGAATTTTAAGAAGTGGCCATAACAATTGGCTAATTGCACATGATGTCCATTAACCCTTAGCACATCCATACAGTTTCCTCTTGTTGGCTGTACAAGTATGTTTTGGAAACTAAACTAAATTAAACTCAACTAAGACTGACAAGGTGAGGACTTTGGGGCTTTCAAATCCGCCAAGGGATAAAAAGAAAACTCAAAATTTAGCATTTGCTTACATCCAAAAGTGTAAAACTTGCATTGCTCTAAAGCATATACAGCCTTATACATATCCAGATATCAAAGAATCTAGATATGTATCTAATATTGTAGTTATACACCTTGATAAAATTAAGTAAGTTGCAGGTGAGAAAACCCTGGAAGGATCAACCCGCATGTCCAGTTATGGGCAAACTGGAAGTAGTCAATTCCGATTTGCTTGGTCTTGGTGCCGAAATGCTCTTACTGAAGAGACCTACGAAACCCCTAACCTCTTTGGACATGTTTGTTGGGGGTTCGTCACAAAAATAAAAAAGCAATGGAAGATAAAGTACCTTAAAATCTACTATTTTTGTTTATTTTCACCATACTTTTGCGGCCTGAGTACCTATTCCTCTACTAGAGTTTTTCGTAAGGTAGCTCAAATTATCTTAATGGTTTTAAATAAGAGAAAATGTTGATTTTTCAAGAGAAATTCTTTCTCAAAAAAATAGGTAGATTTCCCCCTTTTTTCATTTTTATTAACATCTTCATTTTGAATCTCAAATAAGAAACTTTTGTTCTCATAATTGTAATATACCTGAATAAGTACGGATAATTCTCTCATATCTCATCTTCTAGCTCCCAAGTAACCTCTCTGGATTAATGGTGACTACTATACTTTTACCGTCCTTAATACATGCCGGAGTAATACATCTTTCGTCTCCAGAATGGCAAAAGGTTGCTCATTGTAAGTCAAGTTCTCTTGCACTTCTAATGGTTCAATCTTGATCACATGAAAGGGATCGTACATGTATTTCTGTAAGATAGTCATGGAATATGTTGTATTATTTGCCGTCGAGCGTCCTAGCACCTCCATGCATAGAACGGTGTGACTCCAACTGATCATCGCTTTGGGCTAGCCTTGTGCACCAGCGACACTCGATGATGCCCATGGCACACTGATGCGCCATGCGCCTCACTACAGCCTTGCACCGAGAGCTCCATCAACCTTCTTCTCATGTCATTGAGTTTTACGTACCCAAGTTGACACAAGGGTTTTGGGGTTCCACTTATTGCAACTAGTTAGGACATGTGGACACTATATAAGGAGGTTTATCACTTGATTTTGATTTTCCTCTTCTCTCCCTTACCTCTCATTTTACTCATGAGTCCCAGCCAGTCTTTGGTTGGGTTCTTCATATCATGAAAGTAATGAAAGTCTTACTTCTTCTTTAGTGAGAGATCCTGGTTTGGTGAGGTTGAGCCACTGTCTTTGCAAAACCACACCATCATTCTTGGAGATATCTTGGTCATCCCCATCTCTGGTTGGATTTTGGTGTCCCACTGCAAAACAAAACCAGTCAAATGACATGTCGTGTACCCCTGTCAAGGATGTGTAACTGTAAATGATAGGACATGTCCCCTATCCTCTCCAAGATCCTATAAGGTCTAATAAATTGTGGGTGGTGTAATTTGTCCTGTCGGACAAAGCGCATCACACTATAGGTAGGAGACACTTTAAGAACACAGTAATGTTGTTTATCTCCATAGCTTTTCTGTTGATCCTATGATACCTTAATACATCATCTTATCAAAATCTTCTCTAACAACTGATAAATCCGGTCACTGCTCACATGCTTGATTCATCCCAAGACAAAGGCGTCATGCACTTTTCTCTATACATATTTCATATGGAGATGACTTAATGCTAGCCTGATAATTGTTACATGCAAACTTGATAAAAGTCAATTGATTCATCCCATTGATCACCCCAATCATGTACCCATAAGTACAACATATCCTCTAAAATCTAAATTGTGTTCTTTGCCTAGGTGAAAAGCTTTACTGAATTGTAATTTTGTTTCTAACTAATCTTGTAAGCTTTCAAAACTGTGCAATAAACCGAGTGTCTATTAGAAATAATAGTCTCAAGTAAGTCATACAACTTAACAACTTGGTTAAGTACATCTTAGCTAATTGTGAAAGAGATATGTTCTTGGGAATAGGTATAAAGCATGCCACTTTACTAAGTCGGTCAACAATCAATCATACAATATCATTCTTCTTTAGAGTTCTAGGGAGGCCAATTACAATTTCCACATCAATATGCTGCCATTTGTTTGAGGAACAAGAAAGGGCATCAAGGTATTGGTAGGCTACAAAATTATTATTGACTCAAATCCTTATACATTTTTGTATTGCTATGATGGATACTATACTGTCTAAAATATGTAGCCTTTAAGATCTCTTGTTGCAAGGACTTATTTTGAGGAACACAAAAACACATCCCTAAGCCACAAAAAACCATCTTAATCAATCTCCTAACCAGGTCTACCACCTTAGGAATCAAACCAACTATGTCTTGAAGATAGGAGTCAATCTTTGTTTGGTGCTATCACTTCTTCCCCATAACTCTCTTGGAAATTTCAGAGAGTGTCTGCACGACCCTGAAATCAAACATGTAATAGCCTTAGAGCAATTTGTATACATTCTTTGGCACATCTTGTGAGTTTGTGAGTGCATGAGTGTGATTTGATATATGGAATGCATATGAATGATCTATCGATCCTACATAACAAAGAGGAGGATTGAGTAGAGAGTTTTGAGATAAATGAGTTTCAGATATACCTTTTTCAAGTTTGTCTACCTTTTCATGGTGAGAGCAAGCTTCCTTGTTAGCATCCCAAAGTGACTCGAACTCATGCGTAGCTTCGAGCTCCCATTGCTTTGGTAGGTCTTGAATTTCATCCTTTAAGCCTATGTGTGTGCAACACTCATTCTCCTTTGTGTTTGAAATGATGATCATGGGAATGGAACCCATCAGAGTGTATAATTTTGAAATTTTGGGTTGATTTGTGTGAAGTGAATCTCATTCCCCACTTCGTTTGTATACCTAGGAATGTAGACTTATTTTTCATTTTCAATTTTCAGAATTTCAACTTTTTTATTTTCAATTATTTTTTATTTTTGAAGATTTTCCAGATTTTTTTTATTTTTTCAAATGAAGAATTTTTTTGGCTTTTCTATGAACAAAGGGGTGTTTGGATGATTAGTAAGGCTAGATGATTCGATCTCAACACTTGTTGCATTTGTGACCTCATATCCTTCATCGGATTTTGGGCTCGGTTTTATTTTTTGAGTATGGTTTTTCTCTCTACGTACCCGAGATGATTTTTCATGGGAACGATGTGCCTTGGCCTTTTGGCTTAGGGCCTCAATTTCCCTTTCAAGTTGTATTGCTCTCTTCCTCAAAGAGGCAATTTCTTCATCTCGGGTTTTAGAAGATTTCTTTGAGGTTTTGGAAAATTGATTTGAGAAATGTGATGAGGCCTTTCTTGACATGTTTTCAAAGGAATCATCCAAACTTGACATTAGTTTTGAAAAAAAATTGACCTGTGCACAAAAATCATACAATATCATTCTTCTTTAGAGTTCTAGGGAGGCCGATTACAGATTCCACATCATTATGCTGCCATTTATTTAAGGAACAAGTAATGTCATCAAGGTATTGGTAGGCTACAAAATTATTATTGACTCAAATCCTTATACATTTTTGTATTTCTATGACGGATACTATACTGCCTAAAATATGAAACCTTCAAGATCTCTTGTTGCAAGGACTTATTTTGAGGAACACAAAAACACATCCCTAAGCCACAAAAAACCATCTTAATCAATCTTCTAACCAGGTCTACCACCTTAGGAATCAAACCAACTATGTCTTAAAGATAGGAGTCAATCTTTGTTTGGTGCTATCACTCTCAACCTTATATCAAGTGTAGCACACACTAATGTAGATAATGCAATCATAGTCTTGGTATGAACTTGTATGAACTTGTTTACTCTCAATACCTGAGGAACACAAAAAAGACATTAGTCTTGCTATAACTCTCAATCATAGTCTTGCTATGTCTTACTAGGATGATAAATAGTCTCACAATCATAGTCTTGTATGAACTTGCTCATCGCATTTGATGCATGTTTAGGTGATTCCACATAAATAAATACATAAGATTCTTATGATTGCTAAATATATGAAATTTTTATGCATAAAGATAATGCAATTACCATTGCTGCAAAGTCAAGATTGTAGATGTGAAAATTTTATTCCGAAGTTCATGTAGAGACTTGAAACGAAATTCTCAAACTACGTCGTGTGCGCGAGTGTGCCAACTTGTTTACTTAAAGTAGCAAAGTTAATTTCCGACTTCTAGAGCGATTATGGGGAAGTTAGATCTTTTTTACTTAGGCCTTCTTGAACCGACGCTCAAGGGTCAACTTAGACACTTTGATGATTGATTTTGATTAGATGTGTTTTTGAAATTCACTTTTCAAACTCAAAAGACTTAACCGAAATTCGTGAGCTAGGTCTTTAGAAGAAATTTTTCTAAGTTTTGAAAAACAAAAACTGGTTCTATTTTCAAAACTTGTTTTTGGATTTTTCTGAACAGTTTCGGAATCTCCAAAATTCACAAAAATTTTACAATGAGTAAACATGAATATGGAGGTTCTAAAACTATTTTTATTCTAATTTTTATGCTATGATTGTGTAGAATTATTAACTTGTTCTTGTTGGAAATAAATGTCAACTTTCCAATGAGACAAGTTATGGGATGATAATCCAAGTTTTGATGCAGGAAACACAAGTTTCACAGATTTAACTATGGATTTTTCTGATCTTCCCTAATTTTAATTATGTGGCTGCATGACCCTAAAATTCTTGAAAATTTTATCATATGTGGGCTTGTGTATGAAGATTCGGTGTATCAAATTTCAAATCGTTTGAAGTAGAAAGATAGAAATGAAAAATAAAATATCAGACGAATGTAGGATGCTGAAAATAGATTTTCGTGTTTAAAACATACATGAATGCATTTCGTCCGAAATTAAAAGACTAATCACAACAATTTTAAAGTAAATGACTAAAAGAAATGAATTGAAATATATTTATAGCTTAAGCATAAAGGGGATTAGAAGATATAAGAGAGTATATCGTATAGAGAGGTAGGAGAAACTTGAAATCAAACATGTAATAGGCGTGAATGTAAAGAAATGAAATGGACATGATCACTAGCTATTATATCATAAGGGGAGACAATTTCTCCATCATTACAACCCCTCAAATTGAATGAATGGAAAGGAGAGAATTAAAACAAATGAGAAGAAAGAGATTGACCTTAGATTGAGTCTTCGGATGGTGGAAGAAATGGAGAGGATCGGCCTCTTTTTCTTCCGCTCGTCTCTCTCTCTTTTTCTCTCCCTCTCCCTCTCTTTCTCTCCCTCTTGTTGCAACTCTCCCTCTCTCTCTTAGGCTCTTTTCTCTCTTCCTTCAATCCCTTCAATGCTGGAAACCCAACCCCAAGGTACCTTTTTATAGGCTTTTGGTGGATCTCGAATTGGATCTTTGATTGGGTCTTTTAGAGCCTAAGTCTTGATCCAATCTCTTGACTGGCTACATGGCTTCATGTGGGCCTTTTGGTGGTCCCCTTAACCAAGGTGAGTCTAGCCCCATGTAGTGAGGGTTAGGCATGGCCTAGTCTTCATGTGACCTAGGTGCGATTTGGTCATAATCGACCAAGGGAGTTCAACCGGCTAGGTGCAATCGGGGGTGGCCTAGCTAGGTGGTTCCTTTTGGTGTCATACTTGATGAAGTCGTGGATTGGCTTGACCCTATAGTCCATGATCGGGTCCTCTTGAGCCATTGTCTTAGGTTAGTCAA
Organism: Brasenia schreberi; assembly: GCA_036023115.1. Lineage (NCBI taxonomy): Eukaryota > Viridiplantae > Streptophyta > Magnoliopsida > Nymphaeales > Cabombaceae > Brasenia > Brasenia schreberi. The sequence goes on from JAYKKT010000066.1 coordinate 16,673,277, forward strand.
TATCTTTGATTAAGTCTCATACATAGACTTGTTTAACTTGATTGTCAATCGAGTCCTTGCCCTTAATGTTAGGCTCTTGATTTGGCCTAGCCCATCTTGGTTTCAACTTCCTTTACCCATTGAGACTTGATCCTTCGTCTTGGTCCACCTTTGGTGAATGAACTCGGTCCTTGCATCCTTGTTTTTGTTTTGAGATAGGATTTGGAAGCTTTATTTGATCCTGTTTTGGTTTGGTTCGCAGTTTTGTCCTTGAATGAGACTTGAATCCTGCGCTTGATTTCAGATTCATTGTTTCAAATATTTCTTTTGCTTATTTAAAACCATTTTGTTTAAGATATATTTGAAAACAACGAGTTCTATGGAAATTTTCAAATATTTTTGAAAACAACTGAGTTTCATTCCCAGTGTTTGTTTGAACGGGAGACCTGCTTTCGCTCCGTGATTTAGTCTTTATCGTTTTAACCACTTTAACCCTTTGTTGGGTGTAGGGTGTCAAACAACTTTAACCCTTTTGATGGGTATAGGGTCTCGAACCTCTTTGATCCTTGGGTGTAGAGTTTCAGACCGCTTTAATCCTTTGATAGGTGTAAGGTCCCGGAGTAGGACTATCCTCAATTGGACGAGTTTTTGAGGCCTGATTTGGATTTGATTTGTATTTCAAAGGTTTTTGCAAAATTGACATTTTGCAAACATTTTTGGGTTTGGTTCCCAATGTCTCATTTTCATTTTTCTCTTTGAGGAAACTTGTTTGAAACCATCCTTTCTTTGAATGAAATCATTTGAAAAATTTGGGCTTGAGGGCAAAGCAGTCATTTTTTGGCTCTTTGTCAAAATTGGATTTTTTTGATAGGAGTACAATTTACCCTTATTTTGAGGCTACCACGAAATTTTTGTACGGAAATGAGTTTGTTTAAGGTGTCTTTATTTGAAAACCCCTTAAAAGACCCAAAACCATAATTTTTTCTTAAAAAGACAAAATTTCTAAAAGATTAAATCTTTTGAGAAAAATTTTGGGTGTCTACAAAGATCATGAATTACGTAGTTAACTTCTGCTTCTGAATGATATGATGACTTTATCATGTTGCATCAATATACAACCAAGACCTTTAAGAGAAGCATTACAATAAATTTCAAAGCTTTGATTGTTAGTCGGGAGTCAATACAAGTGCACTAGTCAATCTTGCTTTCAACTCATAAAAACTCTTCTCAGATTCATCAATCCAAATAATTTAGTATCTTCTAAGCTTCATTAGAGAATCAATAATACTCGAAAACCTTGCAGCAAGTCATCGATAATGTCCAGATAACCTAAGAAAGCTACTAACCTATGAGGAATTCTTTGGCTGGTCCCATTTTATGATTACAAATATCTTAGCTTGGTATAAGGACAATCCTTCCTTTGAAACAATATGGCTAACAAAGTTGACCTGCCCAAGTCAAAAATTGCACTTATTGAGCCTCGCGTATAGATGATTCTCTTGTAACACCTCAAGTACAATACTCCTTGGCCTTTTAGTACACCAAAATATCACCAATGAATACGATTAGAAACTTGTCTAATTAACTTGGGAAGACTCGATTCATCAAATGCTTGAAGAGAATAAGTCAATCTTAAAATGATTGTATTCATTGGACCCTAAACTGATTGTAGCCAAAGCATAAGTCAATCTTTGGATAGACACCCACACCATGTAGTTGGTCAAATAGATAAGCAATTCTCGATAGCAGATACTTATTCTCATGGTCACTCAGTTCAATTACTTATAGTTAATACAAGGACGAGGAGATCAATCTTTCTTGTTCATGAACAATACTAGAGTACCCCAAAACAAGATACTTGGTCAGACAAATCTCTTTTCATGTAGCCCTTGCAACTGTGTCTACAACTCTTAAAAATAGGACTTGCACGAGGCAACAAATCAATAGTAATCTCTACTTCTTGATGAGGAGGTAGCCTAAGAAGATCATTGTAAAATACCTTCAGAAATTCATTTACTATAGGAATATCCATCAGTGTCTTTTCTCCATCATCGGATGCACAACAAATATCAAATAACCTTCACAACTATCTCAGATATAGCTATATGAATGCAAAGCTGAAATTATAGTGATTGAAAATCCCTGGAAAACGAAGGTAGTCTACCAATGAACATTGAAGAAAATTTCTTTCTTATAATCAATAATTTCACTATTCCTCCATTCATGCCCAAAACTACATTGTATTTGAAGATGTCTAAAATGATGAGATTAGGACAAAAGTCATGACCAACTATTATAATTGAAAATTTTTGTAAGATATCACAAGATGTCACAACATCCTCATTTGACATACACACAAAAAATTTACCCAATAGCTCTATTTGACTTACAAAAAATAACAACAAAAATTATGTGAAGCTTGAGAAACAAATAAAATATTTGCAAGCACATCACACAAACAAGGTACTAACTACCAAGTAAGAGGTACATGGTTCTTGATCCTCTACAACAATATAAAACTCTAAAATGTAACAAGACAAAAATAAGTATGCAACGTACATGTAAAGTACTAATCAATATATATGTACTTTGATCTTGACACTTTATATCTCTGCTTTCAACAACAAAAACACATCCTTGGTTTGCCTGTGACTAGGGTAACTTGTGAGATGGTAACTACTAACGAGGTGGCCCATGCTAACAAGGTGGTGCCATTGCTATACTATCTTAACTAGAATGTATAGGTTTTGCAAACATAATGGATAGTTATGCATCCTCTATGTTGATTGCTTACACATATAGCAACATCATTTTAGTTCCTCATTCATCATAGGTTTGCACATATTAAGAATCGATAATGGACAATCTCTCACTTTATATCCCTTCAGTACACAATTATAACAAATAAAACCTGCTTGACTATGCTAACCTAACTAAACTCTATAAGGCTCACTTCTACATCCACACTATATCTCTAGAGCCAAGCTGCCCCATTGAAGGTGATGATATTATGGACCTAGCCCTCTTAGATATATTTTGCTGTCTACTAGCTTGTCTTTTGATGCCTTTTTCCTCTTCCTAAAATTCATCTTATCAAGTCTCCATCTCTAAAGCTCTTTCTTGGGCCTCATCAAAGCTCCTTACCGGTAATGACGATAATCACTAATGTATTCCAAAGTTAAAACCATAAATATACCTTAAACTCTTAAACTCTTCGCATGTCCCACTATGTGTCCCATTTAAGGTAGTCCACCAATCTCTATCGTCTCTTGGAAGTAGAAATGAGGCAATGTCTGCTTACTTTTATTCCTTGCACCCACTCTTAAGGAGTGTCTATGAAGTTATCAGTTGGGTCAACACCATTTTATTGTTGTTCTTCTACTTGTTCTCTTCATCTCCTGCAATCCTTGCAATGTATTTATTAGTCCACCTATACTACCATGCTTGGCTTGTGTTATCTGCAAGTTGGGTGAACACCATTTTATTGTTCTTCTACTGGTTCTCTTCATCTCCTGAAATCCTTGCAGTGTATTTAAATGGTTGGGTAACCATTTGAGGTTATGGTGCTACCTATGGTTGGAGTACCGCTTGGGATTGAACATTTGGTGGTGCTACATGTGCTTGGGACAATACATTGCTCAATAGAGCTATAGTTTTGAAAGTACTTGTCCATCAAAAGGCCCTTGTAGTGGACGCATTGTGTATTGTGATGCAGCATATATATCAGTGTTCTTGCTTCTGACGGAGCAACTTCCACCCCTCTTAATGCCCAAGACTATATGGTGGTGTTTTGCACCAGTATGACCAATGCTCACGTTCAAATCTATCAAAGTTTACATACATAAATTAAAATTTTACTCTTATTTTTTAATAACTGTTATTCAAACTTATGCTTTGATACCACTCTTGTTACACTTGAACAAGAATTATGTCCACAATTGGCTAATCACGTATCTACCGATTCTCTCCTAGATACAAATTAAGATGTACAATAATGATATAAAGAAGAAAAAAATAATCTAACTTCAATTAAATTCTAATACCTGATAATATACATTAGTAAATGTAATCATGATGATGGATCCAACTACAAGTTCCGGTCATATCTGGACAAAAAAAAGAAAGTATATTAGCTATGCTAAATAAGGCCTACCATCTACTAAGCTATGAAGTCCCAACAACAACTATTATTCTACATGTTCCCTTTAGAAACTCGCCTTTGGCTAAGCCATAAAATAATAAAACAATAACTAGAGCACACCAACACATGCCTAGTATGCGAATTAGTCTACCCTTTATATGTAACATATTAGAAGCATGTACGATTCACAATAAGTAGCACACCATAGATTATCCAGTAAGACAATGCATCTTAAGCATTTGGAGAATTCATACATACATGCATATTCCACACACTTAATTTATGTTTTAATAATTATGGCCATAATTATGCATAAAACTAATGCAAAAAACCAGAGTTGAACAAGTCATTTGATACTCATGAATGAACCTTAGCTACAGGATGTCGTCGATATATGCTGCTAGGATGTCTGGGTGCCCACCCTTCTCTCCCTTGGTCGACCGTCAAGGGGTTCCATATTCAACTAAATCTCTAGAGATCTCACACAACATGCAAACATGGCATGCTAGTATTTTCATACAACCAAGTCAATCACATTTACAATATCTGTGTCACACACACACCCATACATTTAAATTATAATCGTAATTAACCACTTAGCAAATCAATAAAGTAAATATCATGTTAAGTCAATGAAACATTTTAATTAACAATCACACACAATTCAAAAGCCCTAAAAATTACTTTTAATATGTTAATATAAAGAGATACCCATATAGCTCAAGAATCCAAGTCTTACCACTAAGATCCAATATCTTTAACCCCAACTAGCCTTGATTCACTTACTATAAAATCATAAAAATGATATATTAATATAGCTCTCTTAGTCAAGAACCTAATGGTCCAACCACACTCATATTGGAGTTCATATGGCTTCGAAAAGTCTCACAAACTGAATTCAGATCCTAAATAATTCTATTGGATCTAAACTGTTAATCCAGATCCATTATTACCAATATCAGACTTAAATCTAGCTCGACCTAGAACCAATCCATTGGGCCGGTCAAGAGTTCAACATGAAACCACCCCAACACAGACAGCAACCTCACACGTGTTGATGGCATCATGGCCATATGCATGTTGACACTGTTGACAGTGACAGCTTAGTATAGAATGAGACATATCACTTGACACACTGGACAGGACATAGTTTACTGCATCTGGTGTTGGGGTCTCAATCAGCGACGGACCTAGATCCGGCCAACCAGGCCCGAACCGGCCTCAATTGAACTGATTGCCTGATGAACCAGTCTGGACCGGTTTGTTGGCTGCTACCGGTATACTTGTTTTCAGACAAGGTTTCCGGCCTACTCCGACCACCTCTCGGGTCAAACTTGGTACGGATTTCTTCGTCTCTCCAAGCTCTACACGATGGTTCCATGTATCTCACCAAATAGCTCGATTGGTTGGAAAACCAGGAAAAACATGAAAACTTAACCTTTTTTCGATAGATTTTCAGAGAAAATGATCAAGCTTGGTGTCAAAATGTTCATATTAAAGCGATCTACAAAACCCTAACCTTTTTGGCCATTTTGTTGGCCGTTCACTGGAAAAATTAAAGAAAACAACAAAAAAGTTAAAACACCTTGAAATCCACCATTTTCACCGTTCTCATGCTGTCCTCCACCACCTGAACCTAGATTCCTCTCTTAGAGTTTTTCATGAGGCTCCTAGATTGTCGTAGTGGTCTTGAACAAGAGAAAAACACTGATTTTTGAAGGGAAATCCTTCTCCAAAAAAATGGGTAGATTTCCCTTTTTCCTTTCCTTTTTTTTAACATCTGCATTTTGGATCTCAAGTGTGGGTTTGGACTTGATCCGGACCAGTCTCATTACAGTCACTGTAGGGTTGATATGTGCATGAGGTATGAAAGAAGACCCTTTTTTATTTTCCAGAAATTCAACATGCATTTCATGTGAACAGGATTAAGTTGCCATATAGTGTGGATCCATTTCAGTGAGAAGTACACTTTATTTGAGGAGTCTTTTCTGGGTAGCTCTAGGACCATCAACTCTGGTTTATGCATAGTTTTGATGCCTCGTGATACCATCTATATGACAGCCAACGTCTCCTCCCATTATGTTTTTGATGGTTGTTATCAGTATCTTCCTGTAGGAATAATGTCAAGGGTTCAGCTTCGAATTAATCTGGATAAACCAAACTTAATCTTCCATTGGATGAATGGATCCAGAGTTGTATTTGGAGCTCAAGATAACACGAAAAACTAAACCTGACATTTCCAATGTAACTGTTTTGGATTTGTCACAAACAAGATGTTCATTTGGTGCATCAGAATCCAATTATGATTATTAATCGAATATGGTTTTGGGTAGAGAACACAAGCTGGATATGGAAGTAGATTAGGCTTCAGACATATCTGATCCATTGGCATCCCTATCTGTTATTCTTTTTCTATCAATCAATCAAGTAGTTTAATTTCTTCTACTAATTGCCTCGATTATGGCGGTGATTGTAGATGTGAAAATTTCACTCGAAGCTTATATAGAGACTTGAAGTAAACTTCTCAAATCTATTTTGCTTGAGCGAGCGTGCCAGCTAGTTTTCAAAACTAGCAAAGTTTTGTAAATCAGACTTTTGGGCGATTGTGGCTAAGCAAGATCTTATCACCTTAGGCTTTCTACAACCGACGCTCAAGGGTCAGCCTGGGCGCTTTGAGGACTCATTGGTGCAGGTATGATTCCAAATCCACTTCAAGAAAATCTGAGAAAAACTTCATCAAACTCGCGCACTAAGTGTTTTGGAAGACAATTTTACCAAGTTCTGAAAAACAGAAATTGGTTCTATTTTCAGAACTTGATTTCTGATTTTCTTTCAATTACTTTCGGATCTCCAAAAATCATGAAAAATTCACGGTGAACAGGGACAAATGTAGACTCTGAAAATATTTTTATTCTATTTTTAGGTTTTGTGATTGTTCAGATTTAAATCGCAGAAATGTCTCTGCTCAAATACTCAGAACTGTTCTATCATGAAAATATAATGACCCAAAGAAAGGTCAGTATCTTAGTGCACAAAGCTTCGATTTTTATGTACTTAGTTTTGTCGGAAAAATATGGATGTCAGCTTTCCAATGAACTAAGTTTCACTGAAATTGAATAACTACAGACAAAGTTATAGGATAATTACACAGGCTCTATTGTAGGCAATATAATTTTGATAGAAATGGTTTTGGTTTTTCCCGATTTTACACACGTTTAATTATGTGGTTGCACAACCCTAAAATTCTTGAAAATTTTATCAGATGTGGACTGTGTGTGTAGATGAAGTGTTCCAAATTTCAGATCAATTGGTGCATAAATGAGGAAATGAAAATTAAAGCAATATATATATGCAGAGATGCTGAAAATAGTTTTTCTGTATTTTTAAAACATACGTGATACAACTCACCCAAAATTAAATGGCATAATCATAGCAAACCCAAAGTAAATTGCTGAAGAGAAATGAATGTAAATATATATATTATCTTAAGCATAGAGGGAGTTAGGAGTTATAGGAGTTTTATAAAATATAGAGAGGTAGAATTAAGAAAGCAAATAAGTAGAGTGCATACGTAAGAAATGAAATTGACAGCATATCTACTTGCTATTACAACATTGGGGGAGACAAAGCTCCATTATTACAATCCGTTCCTTGAATTGAATGTTAAGAGAAGAATCTCACTTAACAGCCTCTAAGAATCTGATTACAATGGGGAAATTCGACCCCTTCTTTCCTTGGTGCCACCCCTTCTGCTTCCTCTCCTTTTTCTCTTCTCTCTTCTTCTCTCTCTCTAACTTGCAGCACTTCTCCTCTCTCCTAGGCACTCCCTCTCTCTTTCCTCACGTTTTGGCAAGTCCCTCAATGTGCAAGATTCTGGAAATGAGCCCCCCTTGGCCTCTATTTATAGGGCAAGGGGGGGTCTCTAGTGTCTTCCATGGGGCGAGAAGCTCCTTGGTCCAAATCCAATCCAAACTTCATGGCCAACTCCAAGCTCCTTTATGTGGTCTTCATGTATTCCCCTAGGTCAATATGAACCCCGCACATGTAGCCTTAGGTGGGTCGGTTTGGTCTTGACTTAAGCTAGGTGTGAACCCAACTAGGCATCTAGGCTTGGGTTTAATTGGCTAGAGTTGTTCTCCTTTGGAGAATTCGGCCAAGATGGATTAAGTAGGTTAATGTGGTTTGGCCCATGTGGACTAGGTGGGTTAAGTCAATTTGGTTCGGCCAAGGTGGATTAAGTAGGTTAAGTCAATGTGGTTCGGCCAAGGTGGATTAGGTAGGCTAGGTTAATGTGGTTCGGCTAATGTGGACTAGGTGGATTAAGTCAATGTGGTTCGGCCAAGGTAGATTAGGTAGGCTAGGTCAATGTGGCTTGGTTCAAACTTGATGCCTTGAACTTGAATCCACCTTCTTGAGCCAAGTCTTCATGAAGATTTGCCTAGATGAGCCCCATTGGCCCGATCCAGTAATGTGAGCTTGGCCAATGTGGGCTTGGCCGTGGCTTGATGCTTGTTGTGGCCATGATCCTTGCTGATTCTTCGAAGAGATGATTTGGCTTTATCCCTGTTTATGGTTTCAAATATTTTCTCATTTAAAACCATTTCATTTTGAAATATATTTGAAAATATTGAGTTTTGTCAAAATGTTAAAATATTCTTTTGAAAACAACTGAGTTCCTTTATCAGTGTTTGTTTGTATGGGCAACCTACTTGCGTCTCGTGAGTTGGTCATTTACCGTTTCAACCACTTTAACACTTTGTTGGGTGTAGGGTATCAAACCACTTTAACCCTTGATGGGTGTAGAGTATCAAACCACTTTAACCTGGATGGGTGTAGGGTGTTGGACCACTTTAACCCTTGATGGGTGTAGGGTCCCGGAGTAGGAGTTTTTCAGGACTGATTTGGATTTGATTTGATTCAAAAGGTTTTTGATAAGTTTGACATTTAGCAAACATGCTTAGGTTTGATTCCCAATATCTCATTTATTTGAAGAAAATTGTTTGAAACCATCATTTTAGATGAAATCATTTGAATATGCATAATGGTGTCAATTTAAGCTTGAGGGCAAAGTAATCATTTTTTACTCTTTGTCAAAATTTGATTTTTCTGAGAGAGGTGTAATTTACCTTTATTTTGAGGTTACCACGAAATTTTGGTACGGAAATGAATTTGTTTAAGGTGTCTTTATTTGAAAACCCTTAAAAGACCCAAAACAATTATTTTTTCTTAAAAAGTCAAAATTTCTCAAGATCAAATTATTTTGAATTTTTTTTTGGGTGTTTAGAGTGACCAAGACACCATTATACCTCTACGAGGAACATGAATCTTGTACTTGTGCTGGCTGCTGATTTAGGGTTCAATACTGCAATGCAATATGGTGCATGGTTTTATAATGGGCAGGTTCTCCCTTTGCTTTATCTTCTTTTTGGCCGTAAAACGAATCCATGTTTTTTGCTTAAACATGTAAGCTGGTTCTAAGTTTAGATATTTTTAACTGAAAATTCATGTATGTATGAGCATCATATGGTGGTTCTGCACCACCACCGTCCCATAATTTTACAACAGTTATTTGCAGGATTCTTCTTCACGGCTTAAAACACATCATTGGGATTATGGGATTTGGTTGTTGGATCGACGAAAATAGGAATGCCATAAAGATCTACATACACACTAATAGCTCTTTCCCGCATTAGATGGGGTTGTGGCTAGATGGTGCAACATAAGGACTTCCTAGGAGATCATTGCCATAGTACTGTTGTCACCAATCCACACTTTAGAGTTCAGATGGGATCAAAGCGATGGTGCTGATGAAGATCACTTCTGATTGGTTAGACAAACTTTAACATTTGATGTTGGGAAACTTAGTTTAATCCTTCTCGTCACAGATTGTATATGCTTCTTGACTCCTGATAACGAATCTCTGTGTGTGAGCATGTTGGTGGGTGGGTCACCTTGTATGAACTCAAGTTTGTCGGGAAAGCAAGAGCACTCACCGTCTTCCAGGCGTTTGTCTCACATAAAAGGCTGCCGAACACCATCTATCCTTCCATCACTTACAGAAGACAATTATCTTCCATTTGTCAATATTAGTTCATTTAAGAAGTCGAAATCTGCATTTAGAAGAGATTTGCATACATTGGCACGGATAAAGCAACACACATTGTCATTAAGCTTTATTGAAGTTGTTGCATAATTATGTTATGAGAGCATAGTCCATGAGCACACCCGATCTGTGCTTCAATTTACTTTGTCATCTCAACTATTCAGTTTTTGAGATGAATGATTGAAGTGACAAAACAAGAAACAATTAATGCATAAACATCATACAAAAAAGTATTTTTTAATTGAAATCTTCATAATTGATGATATTGATCACACAATGAAAATGTTTAGGGAGATCTGCACACCCATCGGATGGGTGTGTGCACTTACCATTTTCCGGTCATGTTATATTTGGTAATAACCCAAACTGGTATAGACTTCGACCTGTCAAAGCAAAGTCCATAAATAAAGTAGTTGTAATTCAACAATCTGGTCAAAATAATATTTGCTTGTTCTTAGAGAGTGAATTAGACTTGTACTTTCTTTTCTAGCAGTATATCTCAACCAGTAGAAGAACATTGTTCCATAATAAACTAAGAGCTAGAAAAAGGCCAATTACTCTTAGGCTAGGATTAGGATCTGGTTTTGGGATGTAAAGACCAGTATCAAAATGGAGCAGTTCAGAAGACGCAAACACTTGCTCCAACCAGCTTTGTTTAGTCCATGAAGTGCCTCGCCGAGTTCGTACACAAACCGAAATAAGTCTTTCCCAGACAGATATACTAAGTGGGGTTAGTTACCATTTAGCTTGATAAAATTTTACTCAAACATTTGAAAACCTGCAAAAATTCAATGAAAATTCAAAAAAGTCAGAAAAACTATTTTGGGTAGTAGATGTCTATATGTATTTTCTCATCAATCCAGTCTTACTCAAATTGGAGATTTTTATGATGAACTATGTCCTAAGAGCCAGTAGATCAGAATTCAGCTCAAGGAGAAAATTTTATCTAAAAAGATGTCGAAAATATTGAAAGTTTGTTGAAAGAAAGCTCTAGCAAGGGAAAAGTAATGTGATTTTCAAGGTGTTTGTAACTTTAATAAAATCTCACAAAATTTTATTGTCCTAACTTGCTCAAGACCTACCTAGAAATTTCTACAAAATCTGTAGACCTAGTTCTACTTCCATTAATCTAACTATAAAAACTAGAGCATGGGCTACACCTAGTTCTAATTCCATTAATCTAACTATAAAAACTAGACCATGACCTAGCCCATGCTCGATCAAGTCGTACCCTTACTCGTATTGACTGAACCCTCTAATCTTTGATCCGTAATTGCTTTCTCGTTTCTTATCAAAACCCTGTCAGCATCTATATTGCAGGAAAGCTCTCAAAGAGCTCTTTGCAAAGGTATTTTTTCAAGACTAAATTTGACCTCTATAGACCCGAGCATCTTGATTTTCATTTGTGACACAACTTGAATTTTTGAGGCTCATGCATGTCAGGACACATTAGTATCGTAAGAATAGAAAGTGGAGAGGACGGTAGTAGAAGCACGAGGAACCACTCTAAAGAGGGACAACTTACACTAAGGAATTGTACATACAATAAACCAACCTCTCATACTCAGGTTAAGGACAGACAAGGAGAGTAGAGAATAAGCTCAAGAGTATCATGACTGTAGACAAAAAGAATGTTAACCCATAGACAATCATCTCAACATTGATAAAGAATGATCAAATGGATTACGTACTCAATGATTCCGAGAAAGTTGAGAATTTGATTCCAAACCTTTTGGATGCAGGAAACTGCACTACAGTAATAGCTTCTAGACCTTCATCCTGTCCAGGATCGTTATGGGATCACCTACTACACAAAGGAAGAAGAGTTCACCTGAGTAAGTTTAATGGCGTGAAGCAACCTAATGATAAAATAATAAAAGTCAAGGCACTGAATGCAATGGAAACTCATACAAATACTAGAAAAAGATCTGCAGAGGGCCTCCATATGAGTGAAGAGGCTTATATAGTGAGGTTGGGAATAGGAATCTCCAGCCAAGAGCAAAATAAGTTTAAGGGCAACCTGAGTAAGTGATTACTTCGCTCCAAGGAGTGAACTTCTATCTTAAGTTGATGTTAATACATCAAAACAAGATTACGGTAAAGTGCTAACCAACGTTGAAAGAGCTCGAAGACATCGTGGGCTCATGAGAGGAAGGAGTTGGTGGTATGTCTAGGTGTGAGGGACTTGAAGTGCTGATAAACAAATGACAACAAAAAATCTTGTTCATGTTCTACTTGTTACCTAATTTGACCCAATCTGAACGAGAATTGAACTTAAGGCTGCTTAAATGAGTCTTTTTAACATGAACTGCTCATTAAATTCAAAAGCACAATTTTTTAACATGTAATTTTCATGAGAAAGTATTAATTTTTTAGGTACAAATTAATGATCAACATATACAAAAGATGTCCATGATGGAAACGAAGATGTTAAGACGGATGAGTAGGAAAGACTATATATAATGAGAGTATTAAAAACAAATTGGGAGTGACACTAATAGAGGATAAAATGAGAAAAAAGTGTTTAAAATGGTTTGAACATATAGAAAGACGACAAAAAACTCTAGTAATAAGGTATGAAAAACTAGATTGTAAAAATGTTAGAAGTGAAAAACCACAAAAGTGTTAGAAAGAAAAAATAAAGAATGATCTAGATTATGTTGAATTAATTATCAAGATGGCACATGATAGAGCTCTCTAGAAACAAAGAATCCATTACCGGCCCCATCTAAAATGGAAAAAGTCTTAGTTGTTGTTGTTATAGGTATGAATTAATCCAAGACTTCATCGTATACCATTTTCTTGCAGGATTGAAAGATTTTAGCATTTAAATTATATTTCGCACACAATCAGTTCATCGACATGGCTTTTTGGCATAGATTTGCATAAATCCTACATATGCATAACTAAACAAGCTTATACGAGCTAAACTGAATAGAGCACTATTTGTAAAGCTTAATCCATGAACTAGTATTTGACTCTTTTGAATCACAAAAGGAACATTAACAGGCTCAACATGAACTAAACTACAGTTGTAGGTGGTCAAGGTTTATTCATACTATGGTTCCCGTTTTCATGCCTAGATATTATAGTGAGAGGTTGAAGCCTGCTGACACATGCACATACATGCACTTAGACATGACCAGTTTGGAACCGGTCTGTTGGTTCAAACCGGAACCTGACCATTTAAAGAACCGACAGTAACGAACCAGAATCTAAGACTCTCTAATTCGGTTACGATTCATTTTCTTTGAAAATCAGCTCAAAACAAAAACTTGTGGTTCTTAATCATCGTTAATTATGTTTTAAATATATTTTCTTAAGCTCTTTATCATAAATAAATTGTTAACTAAATGATATGAGTATCTCTACTGTTGGTGGGAGTTGGGATCTCCGAGGTGCACTGCTCTTATATTTCAAAAAAGTTGAAAACGATTATGCGATGGTTCTAAAATTGAAACCAAAATCACTCTAAAATCAACGGTTTTAAAACTGAAATCAGAACCGGTTCAATTACCATTCTAGGTTTCGGATAAACATGATACATACAACAACAACACCTAAGCCTTTTCCCATACTAAATAGGGTCGGATACATGGATTTTTTGTTTTCACAAAGCCCTATCATGTGTCATATTATCACTTAACTCAACATAAGCTAAATCATTCTTTATTGTTTCTTTCTAACACTTTTGTGGTCGTCCTCTACCTCTTTTAATACTTATAAAATATAGTTTTCCATATCTTATTACATGTGCTTCTTTTGATCTTCTTTCTATATGTTCAAACTATATTAAGCGATATTCTCTCATTTTATCCTCTATTGGTATCACTCCTAATTTGTTTCTAATAATTTTATTATATGTACGGCCTTTCCTTGTATGACCACTCATCCATCTCAATATCTTCATTTCTGTGTGAGACATCTTTTGTACATGTTGATGATTAACTGCCCAACACTCAAAATCATAAAGCATAGCAGGACTAATTGATGCTCTTTAATATTTATCTTTTAACTTTAATAGTATCTTAAAGTCATAAAGAATATATGATGCTCCTTTCCATTTTAACTAACCTACATTAATTGTATGTGTAACATCTCCATCAATTCTTCTATCACTCTGAAAAATTGACCCTAAGTATTTAAAACCTTCCTTTTGAGGATGCAATGTGTGTCAATTTTAATTTTTATGTTTTCTGAAGTAACTAAATGATCAAACTTATATTCCATATATTTTGTTTTGTTCTATCAAGTCGAAAGCTTTTACTTTCTAATGTTTCTCTCCATAGTTTCAATTTTCTATTAACTTTTGCCTTAGACTCTACTAATACTATATCATCTGCAAATAACATACACCAAGGTATTTCATCTTAAATATATTTTGTTAACTCATCAATCACCATTATAAATAAGTATGGACTTAAAGTTGATTCTTGACCCAATATTAACTTCAAAGAAGTCTACCATTCATTCATGAGTCCTCACACATGTTTTTGCACCATCGTGCATGTCTCTAATAAGGTTTATGTATGTCAATAGGATGCCTCTTTTTTCTAAAGTTCTCCATAGAATATCCCTTTGTACCCTATCATAAGCTTTTTATACAACAATGACAACAACAATAACAACAACAACAACAACTAAGCCTTTTCCCATACTAGATGGGGTTGGCTACATGGATTCTTTGTTTCCACAGATCCCTATCGTGCACCATGTTGGCAGTTAACTCCCAATAAGCTAGATCATTGTTTATTGTTTCTTTCCAACACTTTTGTGGTAGTCCTCTACCTCTTTTAATACCTTCCAAATTTAGTTTTTCTAACAT
Organism: Brasenia schreberi; assembly: GCA_036023115.1. Taxonomy (NCBI): domain Eukaryota; kingdom Viridiplantae; phylum Streptophyta; class Magnoliopsida; order Nymphaeales; family Cabombaceae; genus Brasenia; species Brasenia schreberi. The sequence continues at coordinate 16,688,325 of JAYKKT010000066.1, forward strand.
TCTTACCGGTTCTTCTTTTGATCTTCTTTCTATATGTCCAAACCATCTTAAACGATGTTCTCTCATTTTATCCTCTATTGGTGCCACTCCTAATTTGTTTCTAATAACCTCATTATGTATTCGGTCTTTTCTTGTATAACCACTCATCCATCTCAACATCTTCATTTCTTTACAGACATCTTTTGTACGTGTTGATGATTAACTGCCCAACACTCATAACCATAAAACATGGCAGGCCTAATTGCTGCTCTATAATATTTACCTTTTAATTTTAATGGTATTTTCTTATCACAAAGAATACCTAATGCTCCTCTCCATTTTAACCAACCAGCATTAATTCTATGCATAACATCTCCATCAATTCTTCCATCACTCTGAAAAATTGACCCGGTATTTAAAACTTTCCTTTTGGGGAATGCAATGTGTGCCAATTTTAATTTCTATGTCCTCTGAAGTAACCAAATGATCAAACTTACATTCCATATATTCTGTCTTTGTTCTACTAAGTCGGAGGCCTTTGCTTTCTAATGTTTCTCTCCATAGTTCTAATTTTTTATTAACCTTTTCCTTAAACTCCTCCACTAATACAATGTCATCTGCAAATAACATACACCATGGTACTTCATCTTGAATATGTTTTGTTAACTCATCCATCACCATTATAAATAAGTATGGTCTTAAAGTTTATCCTTGATGTAACCCAATATTAACTTCAAAAAAGTTTGTTGTTCCTTCATAAGTCCTCACATATGTTTTTGCACCATCATACATGTCTCTTATAAGGCTAATATATGTCAATGGGATACCTCTTTTTTCAAAAGTTCTCCAAACAACCTCCCTTGGTACTCTATCATAAGCTTTTTCTAGATCAATAAATATCATGTGAAGGTGTTTCTTTCTTGCTTTAAAATGTTCCATAAGACGTCTCAAAAGGTGAATCGCTTCAATATTACATCTGCCTGGCATGAATCTAAATTGGTTCTCTATTGTACTTGATATTTGTCTTAACCTACGTTCGATAATTCTTTCCCATAATTTCATAGTATGACTCATTAACTTGATACCTCGATAATTCACACAATTTTGAATGTCTCCCTTGTTCTTATATATGGGTATAAGTGTACTTGCTCTCCATTTCTCGGGCATCTTTTGGTTTTTCCATATTTCATTAAATAGTCTTGTGAGCCAAGTGATTCCTATTTCTCCTAGTATTTTCCAAACTTCTATAGGAATATTATCTGGTCCTACCGATTTACCACCCTTCATATGTTTAAGAGCCTCTTTGACTTCATTCTTTTGAATACGTCGGTAGAAATTGTGGTTTATGTACTTTTCTGACTTGGCTAAATCTTCTAAACTAATACTAATATCTTTATTTTCATTAAAGAGATTATAAAAATAGTTTTTCCATCTATTTCTTATATCATCATTTGCTACTAGAATTTTTTCATCCTCGTCTTTTATGCATCTAACATAATTAAGATCTTTAGTTTTCTTATCTCTAGCCCTAGCTATCCTAAAAATATCTCTTTCACCCTCTTTTGGGTTGAGTTTTTTATATAAGTCCTCCCAAATCTTAGCTTTTGCTTCACTAACGGCCTTTTTCGCTTCCTTCTTTGCTTTCTTATAAGCTTCTAAAGTTTCACTAGTTTTCTTAGCATAATGTAATTTGTAACATGCCCTCTTTGCCTTGACTTTATTTTGTACTGCTTCACTCCACCACCAAGCTTCTTTTTGTGCCGGTACACCTCCCTTAGATACCCCTAACACATCTTTTGCCACTTTCCTAATATGTATAGCTATATTGTTCCACATATCACAGGGTGTGCCAACATAATTCCAAACATCTCCTTGAAGGACTTTCTATTTAAATATATCTTCTTTCTCGCTTTTGAGGTTCCACCATTTAGTCCGAATAGATTAATGCACTCTTTTCTTCTTTGTCTATTTTTTTATTTGTAAATCCATAACTAAAAGTCGATGTTGGGTGGTTAAGCTTTCTCCTGGAATTACTTTACAATCTTTACAACACGCTCTATCTTTTTTTCTACAAATAAAGTAATCAATAAATATCATGTGAAGGTCTTTCTTTTTTGTTCTAAAATATTTCATAAGATGTCTCAAAAGGTGAATCGCTTTAATAGTAGATTTGTATGTCATGAATTCAAATTGGTTCTCTATTATACTCGATACTTGTCTTAACCTATGTTCGATAATTCTTTCCCATAATTTCATAGTATGTTAACTTGATACCCTGATAATTCACAAAATTCTAAATGTCTCCCTTATTATTGTATATGGGTATAAGTATATTCGCTCTCAATTCTTTGCGTATCTTTTGGTTTCTCCATATTTCATTAAATAGTCTTATAAGTCAAGTTATTCATTTCTCTCTTAGGATTTTTCAAACTTCTATATGAATCCTAAGCTAATACTAACATCTTTATTTTTATTAAAAAGCTTATAAAAATAATTTTTCATCTATTTTTTATATTATCATTTTCCACTAAAATTTTCTCATCCTCGTCTTTGATGCATTTAAAAAAAAAAATCCTCAGTTTTCTTACTGTAGCCTTATCTATCCTAAAAATATCTCTTTCACCCTCTTTTGAGTTGAGTTTTTTATATAGATCCTACAAAATTTTATCTTTTGCTTCATTGATAGCTTTTTTTTCTTTTTTTCTTTCTTATAAGGATCTAAAGTTTCACTAGTCTTCTTAGTATAATGTAATTTGTAACATGTCATCTTTGCCTTGATTTTATCTTAGCACTACTTCACTACACCACCAAACTTCCTTTTATGCCGTACACCTCCCTTAGATTCACCTAACACATCTTTCGCTACTTTTCTAATATGTATAGCTATATTGTTTGACATATAACAAGGTGTACCAACATAATTTTAAGCATCTCCTTAAAGGACTTCCTGTTTAAATATACCTTCTTTCTCGCGTTTGAGGTTCCACCATTTAGTTTGAATAGCTTGATGCACTCTTTTATTATTTGTCCACTTTTTTACATATAAATCTATAACTAAAAGTCGATGTTGGGTGGTTAAACTTTTCTCTTTGAATTACCTTAGCAATCTTTACAACACGATTTATCTTTTTTCCGACAAACAAAATAATCAATTTGTGTTTGTGATAAACTACTCTTATAAGTAATTAAATTTTATCTCATTTTTTGAAGATTGTATTGATTATAAAGAGATCAAATGCCATAGCAAAATTGAAAATCTCCCTATAATCCTCATTTATATCCCAAAACCAAAGTTTTTATGAGTACCTTGATATCCTAATGCCTCTTTACCGATATGTCCATTTAAGTCCCCTCCTAAACAAATCATCTCCCTTTTTGTAATTCTTTGAATCACCTTATCTAACTCTTTTCAAAAATCCGTCTTTATACCATCTTTTAGTCCTACTTAGGGTGCGTAAGTACAAACTATATTCAAAACCTTTGCACCTGACACTAATTTCAACATCATGATTCGGTCACCATATGGTTGTATGTATACTACACTATCATTTAAATCTTTATTTATGATAATACCAACTTCGTTTCGAGTAACTAAATTTGGAAAGTAGTAAAAGATCTAGAGGACGACCACAAAAGTGTTGGAAAGAAACAATAAAGAATGATCTAGCTTATTGTGAGTTAATTGCTAACATGGCACACGATAGGGATTTGTGGAAACAACGAATCCATGTAGCCAACCCCATCTAGTATGGGAAAAGGCTTAGTTGTTGTTGTATTCCTTAATCACCACATAAATAAGAAAAATATTGATTGTCTAAGAACTCGTGAAATTTATCTATTTTTTACAATTTTTCAAATTTATCAAAATCTAAAATTGAGTCTACAACTGGAAAAACTCATTGTCATACTCTATAATGCTTAGGTTACCTTACTTAAGTATTATCATTCTTTTCATTAAGTCTATTTGAAAAACAAAGTTATCTTGAGAATGATATTTTTCAAATATTTTAATGTTTCAAATGTATTTTCAAATACACTAATTCAATTTCTAAGTTTTTTATCCATATTTTGGCAAATTATTCATGTTATTTTTGCATTCATTTTTTTCTAAGTTTTCAAATCTTGCTTGTATTTTTCTTAGGCTTTAAAAGCATCGTCATTGTTTAAATCTTCAATATCTAAGATTGGTTCTTGAATTGTCCCATCTATATAATATAAAAAATCTTTAGACAAAAAATATATTTTTATGGTTCTTTCCCAACTTTGATAGCATTTTAGGTCAATAATGCATTTAAAAGACTCATTTTTGCTATCTATTTAAAGAAACAAACAAAGATTTTGATCTTACCTTAAGTTTAGAACATCAAGCACGCAACATCACAAACATAACTATGTAAATATTTGTTGTCATACTCTATAATATGCTCGATTCCTTCAAAATGAGGCTTTGATACCATGTAAATATTTGTTGATATATGAATGTTAAAGTGGCTAAGTCACAAATCGTCATTGAGTCGATAGAATCGTCAAGATACCAACACATCCAAATATGAATGTTTCAATTCAAGAATACATAACTAGAGTCAAGATAGATACAAATCTACAAGTCAAAAGATTGTGCGTTTATTGATGTACATTAAAGCTCTATTTATAGAGCAAAGGGAAGGAGATTTATACCAAAGTGAGAGAGGAGAGAAATGAACTAACCGTTAGGGCCAGCTGCTGGCCCACAACGGCTGGTTGAGGCCAGCACTAAGGGAGACGTTGGGAGCAGCCGTTGGGGGCTCCCAACAGTTACATGGCAACGGGTCCCTAATTACCCGTGCCATTCCATAAACAACAGTTATGGGCCCTAGTAGCCCGTGATCCTATTATATTTAACATTTGCATCTCCCTTCTTCCTTTCCTCGGTCATGTTTGAGTTCATTTGTATCCTTTCTTCCTCTCCACAGATTTGTTTGCTCATGGCTTATTCTGCTACCTCAACTCTTGTCCTTCCGTAGTTATACCATATCTGTTAGATTGGCTTGTTGACGACCCATCGCTTCTCCAAAGGTTTATGTTTATCGGTTTCTTCTTGATTGAGAGAATCCATTTGATCTCCTATGGCTTCAGACTGCTTGTATAGAGACCACCGGCTGTTAATACGCTGAACTGATGAGGCTACTGCAAATTCACCACAATATTAGAATTGGCGAATGGCTGGGAAGGTGCCAAATAAGAAGAAGCAGAATTCAAAAAATTGCATATGTGAGAAATTAGTTTAGAACTTTCAATATCCATGCTAATGATGCAGGCATATGTGGTATCTCAAGAGCCTGATAGATAATGTGTGGATTTGTCATGTTAGAGTTACAAGAAATGGTGCGTGGATTATCTGATTTGCTGGGGAGCACCACCTTGTTATGTTAATACCCTCGATCTTGCTCTTTTCAGCATAACGTCTATGACCTTGATAAGAGCACTTGCAGACTGATCCGTTTTAGAATGGCCTTTTCCAGAAACAACATGATATGTTATTTTTCTCTCTGCTCATTTCCATGTTTTGGGTCCTATCAACTGTCTGCACATCACACGATATTTGTTCTCCAAATGTTTTATCCGTCTCTCTTCAATTTGTCTCTTAAAGAAAAAGTCCTCGCCTCCATCAAGGCTAACATGTTTCAGGAGTACCTGTTCCCTGTTTCACTAAAGCATCTAAAGTTATTGAGGCATCCTCTCTCCTTTCTTCAATTGTTCATCAAGGAGAGAATTATGTGTCACCCTGCACCACATTTAGAGAGAACCCAAGCCGACCTGAAAAGCCGTTCCCTGACTCTTTCATTCATACCGAGATGTCTGAAGAAATCACCAAGCCTTTTCCACAGTAGATAGGGTCCAATAGAAGGTGCGACCTCAGTAACTCCTCTGAGGTAAGGCTGGTAGACCAGTCAAACGAACCAAACAACCCTTACTCGTTTCTCAGCTCATTTTCTAAGTGAACAAGCTTATCTAACTGCTAGCTGGACAGCCTCTATTTAAATGTGTCAACGAGCTGCTTGCCATTCTTTAGAGCATACGGAAGAAATGTCTGGAGGATGAGACACTGTCAATTTATTGTCATTTTAAAGAAGAAATACGAGAAAGAATGTTGTGACAAAGTTGAGCAAGAAGTTCTCCTTACCTTAAAACTTCTTCTGTTAAGGTTGAAATCAGACTTTCTAAAACCTAATGCCTTCTTTTGTGAAAAGGTCAAAGGAAAATTGGTAATTTATTTACCTTAACCACTGTATAATCAATCATCTTGAGAGAAATGATTTAGGTGAAGATTTTAAAGATGTCATTTAACGAGCTTTTACAAGTTCACTGAAGCTAAACATACCATGTTCATGTTCAGTTCAAATGGCTTAATGAACCAAGCATGAACAAGCCAGAGGCACCAAACTGAGCTGAACTACGGTTTGGTTCTTCTACCAGCCCTACAATAAGGTTACCTGTCTTAGTACTATTCTCTCCCATGCACACTTAACTTCACAGTTTTGACAAGTGCTGGAAAGACTGTACCCAGTTCAAAGATTTTTTTTACATTGGGTCTTCACCTACCTAGTGATCCGCCTATGAGGTTGGAAGACTGGTTAAGCAAGGTGTAACACACAAAGGTGGTCTTCTGTATATCATATTCTCCATCCTAAGGTACTTGTTTGCACTCTAACAAAGGTCTATTGAGTCATATTGATTCATCAATACAACCCCGACGAGTTGCATTCTTCATAAGGGAAGAGAAGTAGAATGGGAGTCATAATTCCTTAAAAAAGAGGTCGAAAACTTTTTGCATTGAAAGTAACTAGACATTTCAAAGAGCTTGGAGCTGTTTAGTTAGTAGATAAGAGAAAACTAGTTTTTTTTGTCTCCATCAAGGAAAAGCATTGCTTTCTGTTAGAAGAGAAACAAAACCAGAAAAGAGGAAATGCATCTGGCTTAGAAACAAAGTGTGACATTCATATCATGAAGGATTTTAGCTTCTTCAAGAACATGATCTATAAACAGAAAAATATCTAAATTTGCATACATAAGAAAGATAATTTTGTGAATGAGCAAAAGAAAATGTGTATGGTTTGATAATTTAAAATCTCATACAACCCAAGGAATAATTTACCAATCAATATGGCAGAAACAGAGCAAGCTAAATATTTCAAAGGAGAGGTAGGTGCAACTGCATCCAAATCAAGGGATACGAGGCATTTTCCATAATGAAAGTTATGAAGGTGTAAATTCCAGTTAACCATGTTTTCAATTTATGACTATAGAGCAAATATCGGTGCATCTTAATAACTTGTCCATGCTTTTTCATACGACCAAAAAAATCATATTTCAAAAGTGAAGCTAATACTGTAAATATGATAGTTCCGTTATTGCATATTATAATTAGCATATTTTATTATCATGATAATAATGTGGGAGAGCACAATATCAGTGTTTTTACCTTATCCATATTTTACTTTATATTCTCACCATGTTTTGAGATTGACAACAGCAAAGTTTTATGGAAGCCAAAGGAAAAATGACTATGACAAGCTATTCCCTTGCGGAGAATTTTCTCATGGAAACATTCAAAGATATCTAGAGAAACATATATCATCTCCAAACTTCTAGAGAAACATATGTAGTTTCCAATTCACATTTCTAACAAGGTTTGCTGATTGAAACCAGAAACAGAAGCAAATGACAAAAACAAAGTGAAGGAAGAAAACCCCCCATCAGATTATAAGACTGGAAAGGCCTCAAGTGCATTTTAGGGCAAAAAGAACAAAAGGACAGCAGAAACCTATCATCCAAGAAGAAGAACAATACAAGCATTCTCCGAAAAGGAAACCAGAAGCACACTCATTAAAGCACAATACAGACGACAAAATCAAAATGAAACAACATTAACAGCACAGAGGACAGAAAAGATGAATGGAGGTCAATTTACCTCCTAAGTGTATGAGACTCCCATTTTGGGGAGGCACTCCAGAAGAAGAAGAAAAGACAGGACTTGTCTTGCTGGACACTATGCAAAGATCTCTCTTGCACACAAAATTGAATGCCTAGCCTGGAAAGGATGTTCAAAGAAAAGCATGCATAGAAACAAGAGCCATGATACCTGTCATAAGTTATTCTCTATAGAGAGCAAAAGCACAACAAATAAGAGAAAAACATTTTATATATCAGGAAATGGGACTTCTTTTCTGTGAAAGGAACCTTTTATTTAGTTAAGATCACATAAAAAACATTATACATAACCTATGTTATCAATAGCATGCTATAACGAGACAAGAACTACTATAGTGTGGTAGCTATAGTGGGCATTCCTCCAGGGCATTGTTAGTGTAGATCCAATATTCATTGGATCGACCTGAACCCAAACCCAAACCTAGGTTAAATAAGTTTCTTTGCCTCTCTCTCTCTAACCTCCCGCGCATCTGCGTCTATGCTCTCTGCCACCACCAGCGAGCAACAACAACCACCATTTGCGTTTGTACTCTCTGCCACCATCACCTCTGTTGCTCGTCGTAGGTAAGCTCTTTCTCCCTTTCTCTCTTCTCTCTCTTTCTCTGCCTCCACCGCCTTCTCTCTCGTGGATTCTCTCTCTTCACTCTTTGTCTCCTCCTTCCTCCACCACACATTCTCTCTCCCTTTCTCTCTTCTCTCTGTATTATATTTACAAATTTGTATATTTCAGTATCTCTAACATACTTTTCATGCGTGTTAGCTTACCCAACTCTGGTATTTCTTAAAGCAGATTTCACTAATTGGTAGAAGCACAACACTTTACATAAACTGTGCATATTTGTAGTCGAGATTATGGTAGTTTAGAAAAAGAAGAAGGGAACTATGGAATTGTAGAGAAATGGCCAAATTTTTTAGTTGATCCAGATGCCCAAGAGACATAACATGGACGAACAACTTCGCATATCACAACCATAGCTAATGATTTTGAGATGGTTAAGGTATGGTGCAAGTTTCTTTTTCTGCTTGTTTTGTTTCTTTTTTAGAAATTGATGAATGTATAAAAAATTGTTCCAAACCTGTTGAAACCTAAATGCAATCTTAAGCTTTCTTTTTCTCCTGATGGAATCCTTATTTTAATAGATAATTCTATACGCTATAGTTGATGTAAACATTAGGGATGCTCACAATACAATACCCCTTCATGTTGCATTGGCAAGAGGTATTCTTAAGCTTTCTTTTTCTCATACATGTGTGCTTGCATTCTATTGTTCAGGGTTTAAAGAACAGAGTACACTTGGAAAACAAACTTTCCAGTGCTAGTGTGTTTGATTCATGATCTATGATATATATAGAGAAATGATCAAAATTTTGCTTGTTGTTGGTGCTGATCCAACTGCCCAAGAGACACATCATGAACAAACAACTTTGCATATCATAGCCATGGCCAATGATGTTGAGATGGTTAAAGTATGGTGCAGATTTCTTTTTCTGCTTGTTTTGCTTCTTTGTTAGAAATTGGTGCATGTGTAAAAAATTATTCAAAACATGTTGAAATCTAAATGCAATCTTAAGCTTTATTTTTCTCTTGATGAAATTCTTATTTTAGTAGATAATTTTGGATGGTGGAGTTGATGTAAACATTAGGGATGCTTACAATACAATATCCCTTTATGTTGCATTGGCAAGAGGTATTCTTAAGCTTTCTTTTTCTCATGCATGTGTGCTTGCATTCTGTTGTTTAGGGTTACTAAGGACTGAATACACTTGGAAAACAAACTTTTCAGTGCTAGTGCATTTGATTCATAAGCTATGGTATTTACTTTGAATGTTAAATAGGAGATCTCCTATACTCTTGGAACTAAAGTCCTTTATTTCCAAGATATCCAATTTTTATGTCACTTATACTAATTGTCTTTGTGTTGCCTCAAAATACTCAATTCTGACTTCGGTTGTATCCTCCTTATGTCTTTGTGTTGCCTTAGAAGCTAGAAGTAGAATTTTTTTATTTAGTTTGATTCATATTTGTGAAAGAAGTGGTTGTGTTTCTTGATATTTCTTAGAAATTAGAGAACCCATTATATATATCATTTGTTAATCATAAATAAAAGTGTAACGCTAAATCTGCTATATCCCCGCTACCGCTATGTCAGGGTTGACTGCTAACCACTATTGATAACATAGTACATAACACAATGTTACTTTATAATCTGTATTTTTACAATATTACTTTGTCAGATTTATTTATCATGATTCTAAATATTATAAGCATTTCGTTGGAGCATCCCTTCTTGGCAATGTACTACTGAGCTTAAATCCAATGAATAATAAGTAAGGGTCTCTATATCATCGCACGGATGTACTAAAGCAATTACTGAGAGGGTTTATCGCAAGATGTACTAAAGCAATTCCCAAGTTGTAATTTATCAAAGCACCACGATATCAAACCATCTAACAATGAATGTTTCAAGTTAAGAATGCAAGTATCAAGAGAGACAAACTACAAACAAAAGTTATGCTAGACAACATATCTTTATTGAAGAGAAAAGGGGTATTTATAAAGTATTGTACAATGGAGAGTGCAAGTGAGAAGTAACAAAACAGGAGCAACAAGTGCTGGCCAGGCTTGGAGAACCTTGGTTAAGACAAATATCGAGTACAACATGGCACATGATAGGGCTCAGTGGAAACAAAGAATCCATATAGCTGACCCCGTCTAGTATGGGAAAAGGCTTAGTTGTTGTTGTTGTTTTGCTCTTCTACTACACTATCAAAAAATTTTAACATGGTATCAGAACAGGTAGGTTGAAGAAAATGAGAGAATAAGATTGTTACGATTCACCATAATGTGATACGTATCATACCGTATCATACGGTACAATATAGATAACACTCTTAGAAGAGTTAACCAAATCAAAGAAGTATACAAACCGTAATTATAAAGTATTATACAATGGAGAGAGCAAGTGAGAAGTAACAAAACAGGAGCAACAAGTGCTGGCCAGGCTTGGAGAACCTTGGTTAAGACAAATATTGAGTACAACATGGCACATGATAGGGCTCTGTGGAAACAAAGAATCCATATAGCCGACCCTGTCTAGTATGGGAAAAGGCTTAGTTGTTGTTGTTGTTTTGCTCTTCTACTACACTATCGAAAAATTTTAACATGGTATCAGAGCAGGTAGGTTGAAGAAAATGAGAGAATAAGATTGTTACGGTTCACCACAATGCGATACGTATCGCACCGTATCGTACGATACAATATAGATAACACTCTTAGAAGAGTTAACCAAATCAAAGGAGTATACAAACCGTAATTTTTAACGATATATTAAAAAAATAAAATGAAAGAGACTCTTAAACATATGAAGTTGATAAATTTGTAGGACTAGATAATATTTCAATAGAAAAATAGAAAATCCTAGGAGATGAGTATTGTTTGGCTTATAAAACTATTTAATGAAATATAGAGAAGATGGAAAATGTCTAAGAAATGGAAGACGAGTATAATTATATCCATATATAAGAACAACAGAGACATTTAGAATTGTGCTAATTATCAGGGTCCCAAGTTGATGAGTTATACTATAAAATTATAGAAAAGAATTATTGAACATAGGTTGAGACAAGTATCGAGTACAATAGATAACCAATTTGGATTTATGTGAGAAATATCTACTATTGAGGTCATTCACATATTGAGACGTTTTATGAAACATTTTAGGAAAAAAAAACACCTTCACATAGCATTTCTTGATCTAAAAAGAGCTTATAATAGGGTGCTAAGAGATATTCTTTTAAAATCCTTGAAAAAGAAAGGTATCCCATTGACACATAAATCAATCTTATACGAGACATGTATGATGTTGCACAAAGGACCTATAAATGAATAATAGATTTCTTTGAAGTTAATATTGGATTACATCAAGGTACAACTTTTTAAGTCCATATTTATTTTTATTGGTTATTGACGAGTTAACAAAATATATTAAAGATGAAACCTTAGTGTATGTTTTTGCATATGACAATGTGGTAATAGATGAGTCGAATGAGAAATTAAAGCTATGGAGAGAAATATTAGAAAGTAAAGGCTTCTTACTTAGTAGAACAAAGGTTATAGAATGCAACTTTGATCATTTGGTTACTTTAGATTATATAGAAATTAAGATTGACACACATTGTACTATTAATAAGGAAAGTTTTAAATACCTAGGGTTAGTTTTTTATAGCGACAAAAAAAATTGATGGAGATGTTATGCACAAAATTAATACATGTTGGTTAAAATGGAGAGATGGGAAAAGGCTTAGTTGTTGTTGTTGTTGTTGTTGTTGTTTGATTAAAATAGAGAGATGCATCAGGTATCTTTTTAAAAAAAAGATATTATTAAAGTTGAAAGGTAAATATTATAGAGTTGCAATTAGACTCGCTATAGTTTATGGTTATGAGTGTTGGGCACATAATCAACATGTATAAAAGTTGTCCGTGTCCATGGTAGAAATGAAGATGTTGAGATGGATAAATGGTGACACAAGGGAAAACCGTATATATAATGAGGTTATTAAAAGCAATTTGGGAGTGATACCAATAGATGATAAAATGAGGAAAATTTGTTTAAGATGATTTGGATACATACAAAGTTGACCAAAAGAAGCTTCGATAAGAAGGTAGTATGGCACATGATCGGGCTTTATGAAAACAAAGAATCCATGTAGTTGATTCCATCTAGTATGGGAAAAGGCTTAGTTGTTGTTATTGTTGTTTGATCTTCCATATGTTATCTGTGTTAGACATGTAAGCTCGTAATAGATTTACTTCATGCTGAAATAGCTGCCAGAAAATAATATTAAAGGTAGGAATATCGAATAGCTTTTTGTTGGTTTTGCAGTTAAAATTTGTTCATCTCCATCACAGGAAAACTTATTATGCATTAACAGATGCACTTACTAAGTTGGTTATTGCTCTCCAAGTATGTCACCAATGTAATCAAAGATATCCTCGGTTGTAAAGTTCAAAAGAAGACTTTTCTCTTCAGAATTTCCTAATTTCCTATATGTTTGTTGTAGTTCACTACATGATTTCACTAACACCAATTTTAGTACAAAACAAACCTATACATATGTAAAAGAGTTTTGTTCTATCCTCAAGAAGCTGGAATCTTTCCCCCAAAAGACCCAGAACTGGTAGACTAAGTACCAAAATTATATCTAGTGAACATGAAGACAATGATTATGCAACAAAAGTTGCTAAGAAAAATGGTTACAACAAAAGGGGGAAAACCATGAGATAGAAGCTCCTACTTGAAAAAGAATCAACAAAAGATGCAAAGAAACTTGAAAAATCTAAATTTGACTATTGAATAAGTACATAGACAAATGGTTATAGCAAAAATGACAACAAATGTTGGACCTTATCTCTCTCTGGGCATGTGTGTGAGCATGTACGAGTGTGCACACCTGCTTGTGTCTGTGAGAGAAAGTTAGATAATAGAAGTCGTGATCTACTTATCTCCTTGTATGAAGCTCTCAACAAATACAAGTAAAGATTTTGAACAAGTATGAGACTGCTCCAAGGCACCTTGCCTGAAATGTTTGCTCCAGGACCAAAATTGCCATATTCCCTATAGTACGTCTTCAATGCAAAATCGCCTCTCCATGGAAGCCACACTTCTGGACATATGAGTGCCTCTAGGCAACAATGCAAGAACACTGTCCTAGCATATGAAGGACCTAGATCATTCCACCTGCAACTCGGTAGTCCTTGACAACTCTTTGAATAATGTAGAAGCAGTGTGAAGAAGAACAAAAAGCAGAAAGGGAGGAAAGTACCCGGTTACCTGCAGGTTGGTTAAAAATGAAGGTTGGTTAAAATAGAGAGAAGCATCAGGTATTCTTTCTGACAAGAAAATATCATTAAAGTTAAAAGGTAAATATTATAGAGTGGAAATTAGACTTGCCATGTTTTATAGTTATGAGTGTTATACAGTTAATTATCATGTGGAAAAGATGTTTATGGCAGAAATGAAGATGTTGAGATAGATAAGTGGTCATACAAGGATAGACCATATGCATAATGAGGTTATTAAAACCAAATTAGGAGTGGCAGCACCAATAGAGGATAAAGTGAGAATATCGTTTAAGATGGTTTAGACATATAGAAATAAGATCAAAAGAAGCACTTGTAAGAAGGTATGAAAAATTAGATTTTGAAAGTATTAAAAGAGGTAGAGGATGACCACAAAAGTGTTGGAAAGAAACAATAAAGAATGATTTAGCTTGTGTTAACTACTAACATGACACATGATAGGACTCTGTGAAAACAAAGAATCCATGTAGCTGACCTCGTGTAGTATGGGAAAAGGCTTAGTTATTGTTATATATATATATTTTTTTTTCGTTGTATAAATACTTGGTTTTTTCTTCTTCCAAATTTTCATCTTTAGGCTTTCCGTTAAAGCAATTTCATCGTTCATCCGGAAGATACCTCTAACTTTTTCAAAAAGGCAAAACAGTTTTTCTATAAATCTTATCTTTTATAAAAAAGGCAACTCATGAAATCCGGGAAGAGGGCTCTTCTTCCCGCATTTCATGGTTGTTGTTATTATTGAAGCAACATATTGAGCTTTTTGTGCATGCAATGCTACACAACCCTCTTTCTTATAAGCCCAAGAAACAATGCCACCTCCAAATAAAAATATTTGACGAGAGGTTGACTTATTGTCATCTTTTCTCCCTGCAAAGTCAACATTTGGGTATCCTACCACTTTCAGTTCATTTACTTAAAAACACAGTTTCAAGTCTTTTGTTCTTTTAAGATATCTTGGTCTTTTTTACGGCTATCCAATGTTGTCATCCAAGATCACTTTGATATCTACTCACAAGACCAACAACAAAACTGATATCAGGTGTACAAAGCATCACATACATCAAGTTACTAATAGTTTGTGCATAAGGAACATTAGGGTTGTTCTCTCCCTTTCTAGGCAATCAACCTTACTCAATTTGACCCCTTTGACAATGAGTGTATATGTAGGCTTGCACTCACCTATTTTAAACTTCTTAAGGATATAATCTATATATATCTCTTAACTGAAATATAGAATATTAAATTTTCTATCATGAGAAATCTTTATATCAAGAATATAGGATGCCTCTCCCATATCCTTCATTTCGAACTTTGAGTTTAACCATAAGTATGTTTTGACAATCATCTTATTGTCATTCTCAGTCAATAATATATTATCTACATATAAAGATTGAATGACAAAGTGGTTCCCACTGTTTCAAACATATACACACTAGTCAAGTTCATTAGTGACAAACCCAAGTTCGATTATGACATTTTGAAAAGTCAAATACCATTGACGAGGTGACTGTTTAAGGCCATATATGAATTTTCTCAACCTATACACTTTATCTTCCTGGCCTTTAACACCAAACCCTTATGGCTATTACATATAGATGATTTCCTCTAAATCGCCATTTAGAAAGGCGGTCTTACATCTAAATAATGTAAGTCCACATCACGTAATATGCTAAAATAGCCAAAGTAATTCTAATGGATGCAAATTTTGCAACATAGGAATATATCTCAACATAATCTATCTCCTCCTTTTGCGAGAATCCCTCTATAACCAACCTCACATTAAATGAGTTGATAGATCACACCTCCTAAGATGACCTAGGTCTGATTTTTCCTTTCGATAAATCTACCATTTTTCAAACTTGGTTTTCCTCAATAGATTTGATTTCCTCAACCATGTCTTTCTCTCAGTCTGTCGATTCAGATGAGTTGATAGCATGCTGATATGTTAAGTTATCAATCAGTTCATCTAAATCCACTGAATTGCACACTTCATTAAGAAGATAAGTGTTAATAATCTTTCAAGTAGGATAGAGTGATCCTAAGTCTTTTATGTCTACTTAAAATTTGAGTTTGTTCTTGAGGATCATCATTATCTATGAGTTCAAATGAGGATGAATCCAAATATACTAGATCATCAACACACTCATCATCATTCTCAAGGATGTCATTCTTAATCTCCTCTAAGAATTTAGCATCCCTACTTTCTATTAATCCATAGTCCTTATGATAAAACTGATACCCTTTAGAATTTTTAGAAAATCCAATAAATACACATCTCAAGGACCTGTTGCTTAGCTTATCCCTAGATTGATCAAAGATCTTCACATGTGTGATAGATCCTCCTAAGATGACTCGGGTTTGGTTTTCTTCCAAACCAAATCTTATATAGTATGGAGAATACAACTTTATATGGTACTCAGAATAGAATATATACAGTTGTACATCCTAGGAAGAGAAGAACCTATTAACATGAACCTAGTCATATTTAATGAGGTCCTATTATATCTATCTGCTATACCATTTTGTTGAACTGTTCTGGCCATGTTATTTTGTTTTGTAATACCAAAGTCTAACAGTATTCCAAGAATTCTATATAGGTGTATTCACCATCTAGGTATAACCTTAAGACTTTGATTGTATTCCTTAATTGATTTTCAACTTATTGCTTATATTCTTTGAATAATTCAAGTGTCTTAAACTTATATACTAAAAGATATATATATATATATATATATATATATATATATATATATATATATATATATATATATATATATATCTCAAATAATCATCGATAAAGATTATAAAATATACTTTTTACGATGAGATCTTACCCTAAATGGTTCACATAAATCGGTGTGAATAATCTCTAGTAGGGTTCTTGCCCTAATTATTTCTTTGAGAAATGATTTTCTTGTCATTTTTCCTTATACATAGGTTTCACACTTATTAGAAGTGTTTTCATGAAAGCTAAACAATAAGTTAAAGTTTGTTAGTTTTCTCAACTTTTCAAACTTATATGTCCCCAACATTTATGTCATACATTCACATAAATTTCATAAACACAATCAATATAAGCAGAAAAAGAACTTTTATTTTCATTTGTATTGAGTTTAAACAAACATTCTCATCATCAAATAAACCTTAAAAAGATATTCTGTCATATTTTTCCATAGTAATGTTGTCAAGGATAAATCTAATCTCAAACCCAAATACAATTGGTGTCTCTTATACAAAAACTCTAAAGAAACCAACCCGAAGAATATCAGAAAAGGTATTATTGCCCATATAAACCCTATGCTCACCAGGTTTGTTTTCCTTCGGATCTATTGCTCTTTCTTTGCTTTTTTAGATATGTTGGGTCACTCCAAAATCAATCCACCAACTAGTTACCGGGTGATCCAAGTAGAGTATATCATGCTTCTCTGTTGGGCCGCGTCGTTGGTTGTTCCCACCATTGTTCTTATTATTGCGGCAATCCCGTTTGTAGTACCCTATTTTACTACATTTGAAGCACTTTATCTAAGAAACGGATTTCTACAATTTCTTAAAAATTTGATCACCCTATTTATTGTTATTATTACCAGATCTCTTATTTGGTTTTTTCTTATTCTGGTCATTTTTGGAGATTGATCCTAAATCATCTTCAGCGACTAGTAATCTTTTCTTTTTATTTTTATTCATATGTTCTTATTTAATTGCTAGTTTTAATGAGAGTTCAATAAGGGTAAAATCCAATCTAAGTCTAAGTGTTGTAGTTACTATGTTTCAAGAAAGGTGAAGGTTGTTTAGAATTATAGATATTTACATTGATTCAGAGATGACTGATTTCGCTACAACTAAGTCCCTAGCCATTACCATCATTTAGTTAACATGTTCAATTACATTATCACCTTCTTTAATTTTACAAGAATTATATTTTTGAAGGAGTAATTCAACATTCAACTTAGTTAAGAATCAAATAATTCTTTAGTGGTCTCAAACTCTTTAAACACCCTGATCAAGTCATCTTCCACATAGATTAACATTATAGGTCTGACTATAGTATTATCCCATACAAATGTCTTATATCTGTCTTTCTTTAACATCTATTGCAACTAGAGTAGGAGGTAAAATTATTTTCTTAAATAAATAATGAACTCCCTCTAAAGTTAGGGCCAATGAAATTCTTCTTTTTCATGTTTTAAAATTTAGGCCATTTAATTTTTCTGTCTTTATCAATTCAGAAACACATATTCTAGAAGTCATTTTTAATGATTTGACGGTGACAAGTAGAGAGTCCGTATATTTTAAATAGAAAATATAAAACAAGCAATAGATGATCACACATAATATATTTCTTAAGGAATCAACAATAAAAAATAGCCACATACTTAAATGCAATATCCACAATGTCTAAATATTGCACGGTAAATATTTCCAAGCACTAAACAACAATTTTATAATAAACAAGTATCATTTTAGAAATATCTAAAAACTAGGGACAAATCAATAAAACTAACTCATAATATTCTGTAAAAACTACAAGGGCAAAAATATACTTTTCTCAGGTGGCATAACCAATAATATGACAAACATTCAAGGACGGTTTTGTAAAAACACTTGATATTGACAAGAGATAAAATCGTAAAACTATAACCTAGTATTTCGTAGTTTTATAGACTACCAAAGGCAGAAACGATATTTGAAAATATCCGGACATTATCAAAATTTTGTACCATGGTTTTTCATGATTTTCAGTTTCGTACAGGGTGCAGAACGAACATTTTAATTCGCTACCCAAGGTGGTTTGCATGAAATTGTTGTTATGGACGGTTTACTGCCCACGATTTTGCAAAATCGACAGTTTTGCAAAACCGCGGTGGATATAAACAAAGGAGACATAGATGTCTATAGAGAGAGAGTGAAAGTGAGGAATGGTTGCCAGACTCACGGAGTCTCTACTTCTTCTCCCGTCGGTAGCTCTTGCCACTTGTCTCCCTTGTTGGCTCCCCTGCCATTTTTTTCTTTCTCATCGTCACCCCTGCCACATGTTTCACCCTCATTGATACCCTTACCATCTTTTTCTTCCTCATCAACACTCGTGCCACCTGTTTCTCTTTGGTTCATCTCCCTCTTCTCTATCTTTGTTTAGAAGAGAGAGAATTTATCGTCTCTCTCGTTTATCAGCCTCAGGCCGTTACTAGATGGATGACTTCCAGCTATAAACTAGCAATCTGCCTTAGGCCGCCTTTGATGTGGTGGCTTCCGACTGTCGTCTGCCTAAAGGAGTTCTTCTAACCATCTTTTTTTTTTTAAATATAAAACTTCAGAAATTTTTTCGGCGTCATTTTCATTTCGCTTTTCTTTGTTATAAGAGTTGTGTACCTTAAGCAGTCGTTGATGTCTTGCTATACCAATGAAGGAACGAGATGCTTCCACCTGCAACTCGATAATCCTCGCCAACTCTTTGGATGATGTGGAAGTAGTGTCCCTGCAAGTGAGTAAGCAAATAAGAAGAAGAAAAAGTAGAAGGGAAGGAAGGTACCTGGTTAACAACAAAGGGTTTTTCCAAGATCATTTTTTTTAATACTTTTTTTTTATTTTTTACTGTATAAATACTTGACTTTTTCTTCTTCTTAGTTTTCTTCTCTCGGCTTTCCATTAAAACCATTTCGTGTTCAACCGAGAGATGCTTGTAACTTTTTAAAAACATAAAATAATTTTTCTTTAAATGTTATCTTTTATTAAAGAAAAGGCAACTCATGAAATCCGGAAAATGACCCTTCTTCCCACATTTCATGATTGTTGTTATTGGGACCGATAGTGACCACCAACAACTTACAACCCTTCCATGGTCGGCCAAGGTAGTTTCCTGAACGGCCGATTTTGCATGGAAGTAGCCGATATAGTGTTCCGTACCATTCACCCGATAATTCTCAAAAATAAACCCAGTTCCTTAAGTTGGATCAGTCCGACCATGGGCACTGATAGTATTCTTCTCGCCTTTCAAATGTGACAAATTCCGAGGGCCCACAAGAATTGGGCAGATGTGAAGGACCGCAGTAGCATTTCCAAATATGAAACTATAGTACCCTGAATCCTTCATGATCCGTAGAACTGATATGTGCATATAATGTGTCTTCATTACCTAGAAATTCACAACTCTCAATAAGAGATAAGTCACTATCTGATTGAAATGCCACAGCTTGTTGGCTATCTGGACCAGTCGTATTCTGAAATGTGACTCCACTAGCCATGAAGCCATCACCATCATCAACTCCTGCAAAGAATGGACAGTTCATTGCCTGGATATTTTTGATCACCCTATTTACTATTATTATTACCAGATCTCTTATTTGGTTTTTTCTTATTCTGGTTATTTTGGAGATTGATCCTAAATCATCTTGAGCGACTAGTAATTTTTTCTTTTTGTTTTTATTCATATGTTCTTATTTAATTGCTAGTTTTAATGAGAGTTCAATAATGGTAAAATCCGATCTAAGTCTAAGTGTTGTAGTTATTATGTTTCAAGAAAGCCGAAGGTTGTTTAGAATTATAGATATTTACATTGATTCAGGATGACTGATTTTGCTACAACTAAGTCCCTAGCCATTATCATCATTTGGTTAACATGTTCAACTACATTATGACCCTCTTTAATTTTATAAGAATTATATTTTTGAAGGAGTAATTGAACATTTAACTTAGTTAAGAATCAAATAATTCTTTAATGGTCTCAAACTCTTTAAACACCCTGATCAAGTCATCTTCCATATAGATTAATATTATAGGTCTGACTATAGTATTATCCCATACAAATGTCTTATATATGTCTTTCTTTAACATCTATTGCAACTAGAGTAGGAGGTAAAATTATTTTCTTAAATAAATAATGAACTCCCTCTAAAGTTAGGGCCAATGAAATTCTTCTTTTTCATGTTTTAAAATTTAGGCTATTTAATTTTTCTATCTTTGCCAATTCAGAAACATAGATTCTAAAAGTCATTATTAATGATTTGACAGTGATAACAAGTAGAGAGTCTATATATTTTAAATAGAAAACATAAAACAAGCATCAGATGATCACACATAAGACATTTCTTAAGGAATCAACAATAAAAAATAGCCACATACTTAAATGCAATATCCACAATGTCTAAATATTGCACAGTAAATATTTTCAAGCACTAAACAACAGTTTTATAATAAACAAGTATCATTTTAGAAATATCTAAAAACTAGAGACAAATCAATAAAACTAACTCATAATATTATGTAAAAAGTACAAGGAAAAAAATATACTTTTCTCAGGTGGCATAACTGATAATATGACAAATAGTCAAGGACGGTTTTGTAAAAACACTTGATATTGACAAGAGATAAAATCATAAAACCATAGCCTAGTATTTCATAGTTTTATAGATTATCAGAGGTAGAAACGATATTTGAAAATATCTGAACATTATCAAAATTTTGTACCATGATTTTTTGTGATTTTCAATTTCGTACAGGGTGCAAAACGAATATTTTAATCTGCTACCCGAGGTGGTTTGCATGAAATTGCTATTATGGACGGTTTACTGCTCACGATTTTGCAAAATCGACAGTTTTGCAAAATCGTGGTGGATATAAACAAAAGAGACATAGATGTCTATAGAGAGAGAGTGAAAGTGAGGAATGGTTGCCAGACTCACGGAGTCTCTGCTTCTTCTCCCGTCGGCAACTCCTGCCGCCTGTCTCCCTCGCCAGCTCCCCTGCCATTTTTTTCTTTCTTATCGTCACCTCTACCATGTGTTTCACCCTCATTGATACCCCTACCATCTTTTTCTTCCTCATCGATACTCGTGTTGCCTGTTTCTCTTGGTTCATCTCCCTCTTCTCTATCTCTGTTTAGAAGAGAGAGAGAATTCATCGTCTCTCTCGTTTATCAGCTTGATGGATACTTCCAGCTGTAAACTAGCGATCTGCCTTAGGCCGCCTTTGATGTGCTGGCTTCCGACTGTCGTCTGCCTAAAGGAGTTCTTCTAACCATCTTTCCTTCTCTTTTTTAAATATAAAACTTACATCAGAATTTTTTTCGGCATCATTTTCATTTCCCTTTTCTTTGTTATAAGAATTGTGTGCCTTAAGCAGTCATTGATGTCTTGATATACCAATGAAGGAACGAGATGCTTCCACCTGCAACTCGATAATCCTCTCCAACTCTTTGGATGATGTGGAAGCAGTGTCCCTGCAAGTGAGTAAGCAAAGAAGAAAAAGAAAAAGCAGAAGGGAAGGAAGGTACCAGGTTAACCGCAAAGGGTTTTTCCAAGAAGATCGTTTTTTTTTTATACTTTTTCTATTTTTTATTGTATAAATACTTGACTTTTTCCTCTTCTTTGTTTTCTTCTCTCGGCTTTCCATTAAAACCATTTCGTGTTCAATCGGGAGATGCTTGTAACTTTTTAAAAACATAAAATAATTTTTATTTAAATGTTATCTTTTATTAAAGAAAGGCAACTCATGAAATTCCGAAAATGACCCTTCTTTCCCCATTTCATGGTTGTTGTTATTGGGACTAATAGTGACCACCAACAACTTACAACATATTCCTTCTTCCATGGTCGGCCAAGGTAGTTTCACTGAACGGCCGGTTTCGCATGGAAGTTGCCGATATAGTGTTCCATACCATTCACCTGACAATTCTCAAAAATAAACCCAGTTCCTTGAGCTGGATCAGTCCGACCATGGGCAGTGATAGTATTCTTCTCGCCTTTCAAATGTGACAAATTCCGAGGGGCCACAAGAATTGGGCAGATGTGAAGGACCGCAGCAGCATTTCCAAATATGAAACTATAGTACCCTGAATCCTGCATGATCTGTAGAACTGATATGTGCATATAATGTGTCTTGATTACCCAGAAATTCACAACTCTCAATAAGAGATAAGTCACTATATGATCGAAATGCCACAGCTTGGCGGCTATCTGGACCAGCCGTGTTCTGAAATGTGACTCCACTAGCCGTGAAGCCATCACCATCATCAACTCCTGCAAAGAATGGACAGTTCATTGCCTGGATATAAGGACACACGCTCTTAAAAGTTATCAAGTTCAACGACGCATCGCTAGGCAATATTAATGAGATATAGCACTAGTATACCAATCAAGAACCAAGATATATGGGCATTCATGACCTTAGTCCAGCCACCGGAACTGACTACTGGATCGGTTGAGCCAAGCTTCAGCAAGATTGTCCAATCCTGCTGTGGCTAAGAAAAGTATGGAACCCAGCTTGTAACATGAAGCTGCATGAGCTAAGCTTGAGTCGGACCTCGAGCTCTAGAACATCTGAGTTTGCCCATAGCCGGACCCAGTTCAAACTTGAGCTTAAGCATAGGATGGTGTAGATTGAGCTTAGATGGGATTATGTTTGACCATTGCTTGACTAAACATAGTATCAATAACTCTTGTAAGACCAAACTCGCGACCTAGGCTTAAGCTCAAGTTTTCGTCAATTTCATTTGGTTTTGAGCTTACTGACGTTTATTTAAAGCTCAAACTTGACTAACTTTCCAGGAAGCCAAGCCTTAATTTTATATCCAATCTTGGCCCATTAGTTAAAACCAATGAGTTCAATTTAAGCCCAAACCTACACTGCTACCCGCTACTTACTTTCTTATTGTTGGTCGCTGAGTGGCAGCTGAACCCATTTAGCGCTTCGATAAGGCTTGGTTTTGGTTGGTAGTTTTGCCAATGGATATGTTCTTCTACTAAAGAAATCAACTTAGGAGACGATGCTGTCATTACAGACACTACACAAAAATCCTGTGTCCACCAACCTGACACGAGAAACTCAGGTCATATTTGTTCTGAACTATTTTTGCAGTGTGACATCAAATGACACAACACGAGAAGCATGACCTGAAACACAGAGCAGGTTACAACATACACCCAAGGCCAATTACCCAACAAATCTGTGGTAGTGTCCACTCAAACTAGTGCATAAAGAAAGGGTAGTTTTCCTCACTATTTATTTTTTATGTTTTTATGCAAAAACGTAACTTCATTCATGTAAGGGATCATCCTTTTATGGCCGGTCTCAAGTCCGATAAAGGAAGAGGGTTGCATTAGGCTTCTAACCGCCAACATAAAATTTTATCGAACTTATTAATCATGGATTCTACAAATTATGATAGGATTTGCGGAAACAAAGAATCTATGTAGCCGACCTCATCTAGTATGGAAAAATGCTTAGTTGTTGTTGTTTTACACAAACACGTATAGCACATAGGTACGCATGAAACACATACATATGTCCCTGTTTTTTAATTTTTGCAACATAGATGACATAACAGAGCATAGGACACGTCTTTAGCGAATCCAACTAATTGGATGTCAAGATG